>JANHGO010007762.1:0-52437 GCA_024606505.1 Aquila spilogaster | reverse complement strand
TGGGCGGGGAGGGTTGACCTGTTGTGAGGCAGTGCAAGTTCTTGCTTTTCTTGCTTACGTGAGCATCAGAAAGGGGAGTGGTAACACTGACAGGGCTCACCCCGCTGAGCTGGAACTTCTGTGCTGCCCTCAGGATCAGATAAATGACAGTTCTATGCACCTGTGAAGCTTGAGGATGAGATAAATAGAGCATAGCCTGCAATCACAAATACAGCTTGACGAGCTGTTTGCGTTGGGTGGATATTACAAGCTAGCATGTTTATGTCTGAATAATTGCACTAAGGAGGAATCAATAACCAATAGATTTTCCAGAAAAGCAGTACATTGCCCATCTGGTCCAAGCGGGCGTCACTGGGCTGGGTGTCAAAGCACTTCTCTTACTGGCATTGCTGTCTAGCTGCTGGTTAGTTATTCACTGAAGCGCTTTGCCTTTATATTTACTTATAATTTAGATTTAAATCTGTGATACAAATCACAAATTTAGCTCCATTAAGTTATTGAAGGGTTCTAATCACAGCTATGTTGGTAAGGATGTTCAGCCAGTAAGCACGATATGAGTGAGACCACTTCTCATTTTTCTATCAAATTTAATGCGCTGATATTATCTTTTCAAGACCCAGATTTGAATTTAATGCTGTTGAGAAAACAGAAACCTGTCCAAACTGGTTCTAGGTGCAATTCATTTCATTTTGTGTTTCACAATATATTTTTAACAGCTGATGTGTGTGTGTGCTGGGAAGTTGCCAAAGGAGAGATGCTTTGATCCAAGTCAAAGAAGCAAAACCTCTGACTCCAAAATACGATTTTTTTTCTCCAATGTTTAAAAAGAGCTCCTCATTACTTATTTTAATGGAAGGAGATTTTTTTTCTGTTCTACATTAACACAATGAGAGTTGCGTGTGCCGGTCTTTGTGCCAAGGTGCAGTCGTGGCTGATATCGCAGGCGTTTGTGGTGTGTTGGTGACCAGCTCTCTCTCACTGAGTGCGGCTGCGGGCTTGGGTGAGCTGAGAAGAGATGGACTTCCACCAAAGAACTTTGTGTGTAGATTGCAAAGAAAAGGGAAAATAATAAAATTAAGCAAATAAGTCCAAAAGCTGCAGAGGATGTTTTGAAAGCTCCTGGCTTGGGCTCCTGAGATGCCTTTTTTGTCACAGCAAATACTGATTTTTCCTTTCCTGGTTCCCTTGGAGCTAGGTGGTCTGTGAGGTCCCTCCCAACCCAAACCATTCGATGATTAAGGGAGGACAAATGTGCAGTACTGCTCCATTCCTAGGAAATTTATTTTTTTAATTTAATATTGATTTGTCTGAGTTCAAGCTTCCACGTGCAGAGGATGTTTGCTGCAGAAGCAGGTGTATATCTGAAGCTTAGCACCTGTTAGGGACACAGCAGCCAGCTACTGCCGCATAGGGTGCAACTTATCGCAACAGGGATGCCAGCACTGAACCCTGGCAGCTCAGACCCACGTTGTTGCTGCTCTTTAAACGTGTGTGTGCGGTCATCTAAAGCTGTTAGCACGGTGTGCGTGCCCTGCTGAGCTGGCGGAGCGCTGAGCAGTGCGCTGCCCCAGGAGAGTTCAGGCTGAAGCATTTCTGAGTTTGTAGGTTGTAAATTGGTGCTCCCCTGTGCTGCTGGCTCTTAATGGGCGGGAGGAATTCTGTCATCAGATGTCCTTGTCTGAGTGGCAGTATGCATTTGAGGGCCTTTTAATTCAGCTCCACGTCTGAAGTTGGAAACGGATGCAGATCAGGGTGTTTTCTTGGTTCGCAACAGATGCAGCTGTTTATTTAATTTTTATAAGTTTAGCAGTCATCAAAACCTTTAACTAACGTCTCATAAAGGCGGTTCTTATGGTGTCTTCCAATCTGCGTAGTTCGAGGCGGGCTGAGAGGATTTTGTATGCAGATGAGGACGTGCTGGTAATGTCTGCTCCCCAGGGGAAGAGTGACTTTCCTACAGATGCAGGCGGTGGGGTTTTTGAGCAGCAATATTCATGGCCATGATTGTGTAATTAGGAAGAGTTTTAGCAGCAGCTTGTAAAACGTACAATTAAAAGTTGGCCCCAACCCCTCCTCCCCTCTCTGCCTCCCAAAAGCCCTTGGTATGAGTTTCAGATAATTTCAAGCTCATTTCTATTGGATGACTGTTAAGTTGGGGTGGAGATATGCAATAGCTGCTGAACTTGGTGCTCGGAGATTAGCTTTGTGAATAGTGTCTGATGATACCATATCATTAACACCACCACAAAGAGGACAGCAGTGTTAGGGAGTTTGCCTTGATGTTGTGGATGGTTCCTGCTCTCTATTTACTAGTGCAGTCTCTATAACTCTATGATCTTTGAGGCTCAGTTACAGCAAAGCCATCGTGGTGGGATGATGGAGGAGACTGCTGGTGGCATCCTTTCTTAGCAGTAGCTGTAATCTGTCAGCATTCTTCTCTCCAAGGCTTCTGCAATTGTGTTTTTTCAGCATTTCACTCACTGAGGGAAATACTATAGCTGCAGTCGTTCCTTTTATGGCCTAAAGGTTCCCCATTTGCAAATACTTCTTCCAGGTGCTGTTTTAAATATGCTGTTATCATCACTTTCAGCTGTGCTGTTCAAGTCTTGTCTCAGGTTCTTCTCTGGTCTTCATTGCATCCTTTCTTGGCAGCTGCACAGCAGGTGAGCATGTGGGAAGTGAAGAACCTGGGAATATGGCATTAGCCAAATGTCCTTGTACTGTTATTTTCCTTTCTTCGCACCCCACCATGGAAAGCACGTGCTCTTAGAGCATAACGCTGTCTGATAATGCTTTTGTAAAGGTCCTTCGAGGTGTTAATAAGTTAAACCTGGGCAGATAGTCTGATTTCAGGATCTCCTTGGCCTCTAACGCTGCTTTTGTAAATTTCAGCCTTCACTTTCTGGGTTAAAAGACATTTTAAGAAAGCTGTGGAGATCTTCTACCTGACGTGAACATTTAGGGTTTTTTTAAACGTAATGAATAGAAGCAGGGGAACTGTTTTGACATTTGAATCTCTCTAGGAAAGCAGTTATGACAGTATGCCACAAAGCTCACAAGACAAAAAAAAATCCTGGTAATGTGTGGCAGAGCGACGCTGTACTCCCACAGGATCGGACTGCGCGCAGCTTTCCTGGGTGAGGGAACATCCCATAAACCTTCTGGGCTGGTTTCCTGCACAGTTCGAGTCTCAAGGCTTCCTATGACAGCTTCCTACAAACAGAACTTAGGGTTGGAAAGGGAAAAGAGTCAGTTGGGAGGGAGATAGGGAAAAGGGTGTGGTTCCTGGACTTGTATCAGTAGGGCCATTAACACTGCACGAATTGGCTGTGGGGACCAGTATTGCTTGATGCTTCCTCAGATACCCAAGTGCAAAACACAGACCTGATCTGGGATCTAAAGAGTAGGATTCATTTTGCCTAGTGAGAAGTGTTCAAAGGCTTCCATGCCAGTTACCTAGGCTTCCTCTGTTCCCTGTGGGCTTACATCATTCATCCTGCTGTCTGGGACACCACAGCTCTCCTTGAGACCAAAGGAAGGAGCATCAGGGCATCCCCTGGCACAAAGAGCTCAGGGACTGGTTTTACCCTTCTGTTGTATGATACGTTCATAATGCGATAGTTTGCCGGGCTGAAGTGGCCATCCACGGTTGTGTTACTTGACCTGTTTGGTACAGACCACAGAATTTTACTCCACAGTGGGATGAATTGTTCTTCCTCTTCATGTAAATGGTTGCTATTAAATGTGGTCATGTGTGGATGACCTTGAACTGTTGGGCAGTAATCTAATGGCGATTACGAGCAGATAAGTTTCAGTGAGTGAACTGGAAGCCAAAGGCAGTAAATAACAGGTTTTAGGATGATGACCTAGGGAGTGGGGAAGTTAGCCAAAGAGCAGCCTTTGTGTATAGCAGGGGAAGGGTGATCAAAATTTAACGAGCAGCATAAAAAATGTTGCGCTGCTGATGTTTGCTGGTTTGTGCAGGGCCTTGACATATGTTGGTTGTTTTCTCTGGGAAGATAGAGGAGATCAGAAATGCTGGGCACAGTGATTTGCAAAGAACCGACTGTGAAAATGCGTTTCTGTAGTTTCTCTATGTGCCTGCGCAATGCAGATGATTCAGACTGCACGGGCTGAGTGGCTGCTGACCTTCCGTTCCCTTTAACAGAGCTTTGGGTATGCAATCTTCCTAGATTTGGTTGGTTTTTTTAATGTGACAGAGTTATACTGTTGCTACAAATCTACTGAGGGATGCCACCGCCACATTTTCTATGAGGGTCACTTGCGGTATCTCAGAAATAAGAGCTGGGCTGATGGGCTCTGGGCTGGTATCATTGGGATGACAGGATGCTACCTTACATAAGATAGCAATATAATGTTTTTTCACAGCTCAGAATAGATTTATCTGACAGTTGTAGATGCGTTTTCTGCTTGACTGACCGCAAATCAAAACATTTTGCGGTATTACAGATCCCAGCATCTGAAGCATACAAATTTAGAATATTAGTTCTGGAAGTTTTCAAATGTTCGGCTGCTGTTATATTTAGAATTAAAATCAAAACCCAAGAGGATATTTTACTTCTTGGAGAAGCTGCAGCTGGGAGCTCACTGCTGTCAATGATTGCCCACTGCTTGTTAGGGACAGCACCACCCAGCAGTGGGAGAGGTTAATTTGTTTTTGTTAAGCTGAGGTGGATGCAGACAAAGCTATCCAGTAAGGGGATGAATCTCCTGCTTTTTTCTCATGGGAGAAAAATACCATCACCCTGAAATCGCAGCATTAATAGAGTTGCCTTTAATTCGCTTTAAAAGTGAAGCGATAAAGATAGGACAGACTACAAATTTTGTGCCGTTTTAACATGCCTGGCTGTGGTTTGGAGATGCTTCTAAGATAGGCAGTAGCTGTGGGAGGATCAGGGCTGGCAGTGCAACTTGTGCCCATTGCCCGCTGTGTGGTTTGGCGAAATTCTTAATTAGACCTCGAACACTGAATCCCCTTTTTACTTCTTCTCATTTTGCAAATGCTTCAACTGAAATCTCTAATGGTACATCTTGGTTTGAGCATCACAAAACCACATGGCGTGTGAGAGCGACCTGACGTGTCTGAGGGCCTGACCCTGCTGCTGCTAAATGATGTTACGTTCCTTGGCGTACCTGCTGGAGCAGAAACCTTCACCCGTTTTCTGTAGCTGCTGTGTTTTATGCACTGCTGAAGATGAGGGGAGAAGTATCGGTGCAAGACCTTACTTAAAGTGTTCTGACTCTTTTGTTAATGTACAGTTTTGCACACTTGCAGGTGAGTTTAGCAAAATACTGAGATTATTAGGGGCAGTTTTCACGGGGGAAGTAGGCATGTTATCAGCGTGTCTTAATATCTTAATGAATATGCCTCCTGTATCTGTCACTTGTGCTGTATTTCATGCGCCTCAAATAAATTTTGAGCGTTGGGAGTATGGAAGAGAGATTGAATTAAAAAATTTCGTGGTGTATGGAACAATTTCACGACCATAGCCAGGTCTGTGTGTTGCAGTGCCATTTGGGCAGGAAGGTATTAAGTTGGCAATTACATTTGGAAGCAATTGCATTTGGAATAGTCTTCTGTAACTTGCTTCAGCTCTTCCTTTTGGCAGGGTGTGGCGATGTGCTTTCCTTCTGCTCCCTTTCCTTTCCTGCCCTGAGATGCAATGTACCATTGGGGTGCCCACATGCTCTGCAGCAGGCAGTGCGGGTTTGCCGTGGGAGAGGAAATCCTCATCCAAATTCTGAAGGGGAAATCTGGGGAGCCCCTTTTTTTGGTGGGCCTTGGAGAGCAGAGCTCAAGCTGAGGCTCTGTGGGATGAGGGCAGAAACTCTGGTCCCAGAGTGCTGCCACCTGGAAGCCATCACTGCTGATGTCCCAGCCCTAAAGCTGTGCTCGTTCCCTCCCAGCACAGGCTCAGTGCAGTGCTTTTGCAGATCACAACACAGCGATTTGTCATTCGTGCTTTACCCCGGAATATCTGTCACTCCTGGTGCTGAAAATCTTCAGGAAAAACATGTTTTCATCCTCTTATTTTTACAGTAAGAAGCTTCCCTCTGTACTTCAGTGACATATATAATGAAAAATCCCGCTGCCGACGGTTCGGAGCAGGGATGTTGTTATCTTGACAGGCCTCCAGCAGATCTACTCCACAATTGGTACCCTGGATCGCAGAAGGGTTATTTGCGTTGTCAGCAGCAGAGCACTTCCAGTGCTCCGGTGCTGTCCCATTCATCATCCATCACTGCAGCACTTAAGAGAGGAAAAAATGGAAAGTCCCACATAGAAACGGGAGCGTTCATCCCCGAAATTCAGCCTGTTGTACTTGTGGGCTGTTATTTATTCATTCTGTTTCTTGGTCTGCTGTAATTACTCCTCGTGCCTGAGTTTTAAATGGAGATAAAAACCTAATGGTTTCTGTTGTCTGGGCTCTGATGGGAGAGGACATGAGGAGCAGCATGGCGTTGTGTTGGAAATTGTAACTCAATGCATAGATTTGTATTTTTCTCTTTGCAGCTCTCAGGTCGTAATGCAGTGCTGCGGCTGCTTTGGTGTGGACGGGTCGTGGTGTGCCTGTGTTGAATGCTGGTTGAGTGCTCTAGTCACAGAATCACAGAATTGTAGGGGTTGGAAGGGACCTCCAGAGATCATCTAATCCAACCCCCAAAGTCACTGGGCCAAGTTGGTGTGCTGGGAATCAGAGTCCTCTCTTGCACTGTTTGCCACATGAAAAGGATCCGATTTAATACTTGACTGAGTGAGGAGCTCCTGTAACTAAGCAGTGAACCATGACTGTCCGTCACAGGAGGCTCTACTGAGTTCTTGATTTGTGGAGCAGTGTGTGATTGCGCTAACAGAAATCTAACTTAAATTTTGGAAACCCTTGTAACTACTGCAGTGGAGTCATTTTGACCTCATGTTGTAACTGCAGGAGTGGGCTCTTGCACATACATATACATGCTGTAAATGTTCCCCTTTAATCCGTCATTGCTGGGATCATTTAAGAGCTTTATGTGAAACTTCTCTATTTTTTTATTTTAACAGTAGAAGTACTTTCTCTTTCCTTGTGTGCCTTTTCCTTTTTAGAAGTTAGTGTTTTATAATTGCCATAATGCCCTTTAGGAGGGTGTACATTACCATCTACTAATGAGTTGCCTTAGAGGTCTCCTAATGACAAGCTGAACAACAGCCACAGCACATCATTATCAGGCCATTACACACATCCTTAACAATAATAAATACTCTGCTTCCTGTGTTGTCCTTCATTGCTTAGCAAGAGGAACTCGGGGACTTCATGGTTCAAGTGCAGGGTGGGGAAGTGTATCCCACCAGCAGCTGTTCCTCCAAATGCAGATGGTTATGGGGCAAGAATGTCCCAATGTCCCCTGCAAGGGAGTGGGGAAGGCTGCTTAGCAGAAACCCAGTGATATAAAAAACAGAACTAGTGCATCTTCCCAAGTTGTTGGCTCCACACATTGCCAGGGACGGCCTGAAGTCACCCAGGCCCCTGGCCACTCATCCTATGTGCAGATGGGATGCTATGGTGGCTGTAAGGGATGGCTCAGCCAGATGTGTGGGACCCTAATACAGAGTGATGGGGGAGCTCTGAGCGGAGAAGCGAGCGAGTTGGTTAGAAGGGTGAATGTTTCAGAGCACGACAGCGTCGGTAAAATTTACATTAGTGCCAGAGGGTTTTAAAGGTTTGTTAGAGCTTCAACATAATGCATTTGTTCTCTGGAAATATTTGATAGGTGTGCCAGTCAGCCATAAAAAAAAGTGAGCATTGGTTACATCCCAGAGGAATCTGGCTGATTTTGCTTTCTCTAATGGGAGTAAGGTAGAGGACTGTGAAATGTCAAGCAGCAGCAGGTTGCAGAGCATCGGCAGCTGAAGCGGCCGTTTATTTAACAAAAGCCCATTTGGTTCATTTGAATTTTGGGATATTTGGGATTTTCCATATGGGAATTGAGGGCTGCTCGTGGCCGAGGCACTGAGCCGCCTCATGGGACTGCTACAGGGGGAGCAGCTGATCGCCCCAGTTGGTGCTGTAGGGAACCAACCTGCCCTAGCTCAATGGCACAGGTGGATGTGCTGTAGATTTGACCTCTGGGTGCTTCAAATGGCTGCAGAGAATTATTGTTGTTATTTTTTTTTTCACAATTCTTATTAATTATTGTTATTTTTTTAATTGCTTGAGAAAATTTGGCTTCTACATTAGTAAAGGGATGCTCCTCAAACATGAACATCCTACCAGATCAGTTCCTTCCATTTAAAAACCAACATTCTCTTCGGTTTTAAAGCACCCCAACAGATGCAAACTGGTGTCTGTGCGTAGATGCATTGCAACAAGATTTCATTGCAAGTCTTCCTCTTTTTTTCCCTGTTGTTTTTTTCCCCTTCCGATTTCTTGTCTGTCTCCTGCTTTAGTTTCATCTGTATACATGGAGCCACAATCCTTTGCATCTGATGTTCCTGATCTTAATAACGTGGTGTTCCTGGGCTCGTTTTCCTGTAACTAACGCAGTTGTGTGGCACTCTGCCTCTCTTGCTTCCCCCCCCCCCCTGCCCCAGCCTGCAGCGTTGGTGCTGTGTGGCTGATGTAGCTGAATGGTTTTCACAAGGGAGAGCAATGCAGTCTGAAGATGATGTGACATGAGAGAGCGCTGGACAGGGGCAGAGCGGTCCGTGTGTGCCTGTGTTGGATGGTGTGCCAGGCGCGTTGCAGAGTGGGCTGTGCTGTGAGTGAATCCCTCATTGGACATCACCAGCTTTCTGTTTGTGAATGCTCTCCTGCTTTCTGTTGCTGGGTTGTGCTCCGTGCATGGTTGGGATGAGCGCTGCAGGGGTTGCTTTGAGCCATTGGCCTTTGTGCTGTGTTCCTAAGTGTGTGCTTTCACATTCATGGCATTGTTGCTTCTCTGGGGCTTGATAAACATTTTTAATTTTTGACACTAAATAACAGCCAACGCTCAGTAGGCGGTGAACAATAAAAGCAGCAGCAGGAATAGCCTGGATTGCTTATGGCAGCGCGTGGAAAGCTCTCCCAGCCTGAGCATTGCTGTTAGTTACACTGCCATGCCAAGTGAGTCTTTGGGATGCTGCCCGAGTGCCTCTTTGGGAGCGATGTCCTGGAGGGCCATGAGCACGTCCCTGCTGTAATGTCTCAAACTCCGTGGCTTGGGAGCATGCATGGGCTGGCTGTGGGTGGAGCAGGACCTGCAGTGCTATGGAGTGCTGAGTGGGCTCAGGTAGGAGCATGGGGTGCAGGGAATGCTGCTTGCTGCAGGGGGACGTGAGAACATGCATGGGCTCATCTCAGTGACCCCAGTGATAGAATTCCTGGAGAAAAGGAGAATGTGGATGGGGAACTGGGGAGCTGAGCCATGTGCCGTTTCCAGTGCAGAAAGGTGCGTGGGACTGAGGCTTCTGGTTTGATCTACCTGATAACTGCGCAGCAGAATTCAATAGGTGTAAATTGAGGCTGAACAAATGAACCTGTTTGCCCACTGAAACTAAGGGATCATTTGAAAGAAAAATAACTCTCACGTGCTTAGATCGGTGCTGGATGCCTTCCTAGGAGGTGTGCTACAGAGGAAGCAGAAGGGATCCAGAGCATGCTGTGGGGCTGGGGAGGTGAGCCCTGGCTTCCAAGAACACTGCTGTGTATTTGGGGGTGACGTGTGTGTTCATGAGGGCTCGTGCTGTTTGGGAGGGAGTGGGGTGAGGTTGGAATAGTTCTTGTTTATAGAGCAGTGAATTCATATTCTGACACTGTAAGTTCTGAATCTGTTTTAGAAGCTCACAGAGCAATAGATAGGTTCTTGTTGTAAAATGAGATGCTGAAATAAATATATGCTGAGGCGAGTTTTAGCTCTCCCAGGTCATAAATGTCTAATTCTTAATACCATCGCTTTGTAGTATACCCCATCCCATTGCTGTGATTATATTCCGTGAGCTCCCCGTTTCTATTAAATTATATACGGATATCTGATAAATGTACATCTTATTAACTGAAACGTATCCCTAAGATAAGCAGTGAGTTTCGGCTTTTATTGTTAATTGATTTTTTTTTCCAGCAGTAGCAGCCGAAGGATTGCCAATGTTCATGAATTTGCATGATGTTAAACATCTGCTCCTCCTGGTGGGAACTTCTGCAGAGTTTCACTTAACTTGTAAATTCACATCAGGAATAAAAGATGCGCTCGGGTTTGAAGGGTGCAACCACGAGCAGAGCAGATGGGCAGGTATTGCGGCGGTGGGAGCGCGGTGCCACGAGCCGGCTTTGCCTGCAGATCACATGTGCAGCTTTCAGCTCACTCTTTGCTCGGTGCTAATCAAGATCACGGTCATTGGTACTCTTCAGAGGCAGCAGGATGCTGTTGTGTCATTATCAGGCATTAGAGGGATGTTGCTGTGTAGCTACCTGCAGTATGATTGCTGCAGAGCCCTGCTTGCTGTTTGATGCTGAGCATCCTCTGCACAAACAAAAGTCAAATGGCTGATGTGACTGCTCGGATTAAAATGTGGTTAATGTTTATTCATCTGAAATGGCTCCGCTGAAACCCAGTGCTTCCAGCCCATAAAAATGAGAGAGTGGGGGGGGGGGGGCTCAAGAGTCACAGATGTCTCTGTATTGTGGGCAATCACCACATCTCACCCAGCTTTTTCAGTTCACTTCTCAGTGCAGGGAGCTGCTCGTTAGCCAGCAGAGCACTTGGAAGGGGATCTGTCCATGTACCTTCACGGGAAGAGGGAAGGATTTTCCTTCCTTCCTTCCAACCACTCAGGAAAAGCAGGAGGAAAGTCCCTCTGATATCTCCATGCACGTGCGAAACAGAGCAATTAAAGGGAGAGGAAGACAGAGGGAGAAAATTTGCCTGGAGGAACAGGGATTTACAAGAGCTAAAGTCACCTTTAGCTTTCCTGTCTGTGTATGTATCTGCTCTGCCATGTCAGATGGGCCGCGGGGCTGCAGGCCATGGGTCCCATACTCATCGTTCTCAGATTCAGCAGTCTGATGTTTGGGGACCACGTTTTCTCAGTTTAGGCATGCAGGCGCTTTCATTTGGTATGCATGAAAATGGGCCGTTGCTGGTAGGCAATTTAGCTGTAAACAGCGCAAGAATTAAGGAGCTATGCTCATAAATAAATTTGTATCCCGTAACGTTTTAGTTTAGTCCTTTTCTGATGCTTCTAACAACACCACACAGAGCCTGAATAAAGCAAACAGAAGGATGGGCTGTTTGGGGGAGAAACATTTAATTAATTTTGTCCAGGAATGGTGTTTTTGGTAACCATCTCTTTCTGTCCCATGGAAATACATGAGGAAACAAAGCTCAGTGCCCCCATATCCCACACTGAATTTCTTCCCAGTGCCGGCAAACTGCCTTAGGAACAGCCAAAAGCAGCCAATGTGGATGAGAAGGAATTGTTGAACGCAGTGACCCCCATGGTGCCTCGTGCTCCCAGCAGCTCTTCATGGCGGTGACAGTGAAGTGTGGCTTTGAGAACTGGCGCTGCTGGAGGTCAACTTTGGTGGGAGGTGGTCCTGAGTGGTGCTGGAGGTCTGGAGAGGAACCCCCCCTTGGGTTTGGTAGAGCTTTATGTGTGGGTCGCCACCTGCTTGGTGCTTTGCCTGGATCTGAACAACCGCTCCACTTTTGTGTTGGGTTCTATGGAGAGCTGTGGGCACCCGCTGTGGTCGTGGTTGTGCTCAAGTGCAGCCCCTGTGGGGCTCACATCTCCAAAGAGTGCTGTAGGTGTTGGGTTCACTCAATGCCAGGGACTGCTCTATATGCACATCATTTTTTATTTTTATTTAAGGGAACACTGCTCCTTCTAGCAATCATCGCGTTGTAAAGCACCTTGCAGAATCATGTTTTACAGCAAGAGAAGTTTGCCCGTCCAAGGAAGTTCTGCATTTCATCACCTGATTTTTGTTTTTATTCAGTTTTAACCACATTCCTGTGAAGGACGGGTAATCCCCAGCCTTGCTGCTGCTGCTATCTGCCTCGGCTCAGGTCGGGCAGGGGGATGCTCCTGTAAATCCCGCTGCAATTCACAGAAACCAGCAGTAAAATTCTTAAAGAGGGCAATTATTGGGGGAACTGGATTAATGATCTGTCATCACAGTTTAGCCACATTCACCACTGACCTTTCGCAGAGAGGATGGTCTTGATAAATGCAGTTCATTACAGAGTTCTGACATGAAAACAGAATGGCACTCTGTGTTTCTTGGCAGGCTGATCAATATTTTATCTGCCAAAGCATAGAGAAGTGCTAAACAGGATGAATTACGTAGCTGCAGCAAAACAGAGCAAGAAACAGAATTGCTCGGAGTGAGCAGAGCATGTAAACGTGACAGTTATTGGCCGAAGGGATCCGGGCTGACCTCCAGCAGAGTGCTGGAACAAAGGCGGCGCTGCCCAGGGCATCCTATGGCTGGACAAAAAGCACGCGGCTCTTCCCGGGGAAGGCTCGTGTTTGTTGTACAAAGCGTTGCTGTCAAATTAGGTTCTTGTTCGAAAAGCAGAGGGGCCATCAAAAGCACTGATGCAGTCTCTTGGAATGGGGGAAGTAGCCTTTTTTTTTCTTCTCCCTTTCAATTTAAAATGAGTTCCTAAGCTGGGATCCAAAGACATGGTGTTACACGTTGTTAATGGAGTTAACTTTAAAAAAACCCACCCTGCGCTAGCGGATCAGCGTCTTGGTTTTGATATCAAATGTCTACAGTATGCCTTGAGCTCTCTTCTTCAGCAGTCAGCAGAGTAAATCCTATCGGGGTCATGCTTACAGATGGAAAAACAACTTGAGTGACTTTTTTTTTTTTCCCTAACCAACCCCTATATAAAGTAGTGGAAAAAGACGATTGAGTACATGGAGACCCAGTTTAGGGCGCGGAAGCAGAAAAGCAGTTTTCAGCTCATCCCGGAGCTGTGCAGTCGGCAGGTTCCCCACCTGGAGGTGGTACGGATGGGAGCAGTGGGCACTTGGGCTGCACACAGAGACATTTCCAGTGCTCAGAAGCAGGGCATGGAAGAGGTGTCTCAAAACTCTTCTCAGAAAGCAGCGGAGGCAGCTCCTGGTGTGTAGGCTGGGAGTCTGGGCTCCGAACAAGGCAGCTCTGGGGTCTGTGGGGCAGCGATTGCAAACAGAACCCGAGTGCTCAGGGTGTGCTAACAAGGAAACCCCACCGAGAGACACCGACCAGGGAGAGCAGTCCGTGGCTAGCGCTGAGCTCATGTTGCAAAGAAAACTGCTAGAGGCACTTAGCAAAGCACAGTCAAGAATGGGAATAAGTGAGAGGGAATGAAGATGATTTTTCTGTGATTCAAGCAACGGCTGTGGTTATAATACCTGAAAGAACAGCAAACATAGAAGAGACAGCAGTGCTGCTGGAAACCTAAAGAGAGTATTTAGCAGATAAAACTGGTGGATCCCAGGCACGGTGTAAGAAGATTACAAGTGTCACTGACAGCAGGAGATGGGAGTGGGAAGGAGAGAAAGTGCAGAGCTGTGCTTTGCAGGACCTGTACAACAGCCCCGAAGGACTATGAGCTGACTCCATGGGGAAGACGGGTGGGTTAAGGATAAAAGAGCATTGTCTAGTAAGGAAAGGGAAGGATTTTTACAACGGGAGAGCCTGGTTAGCCTTTGCATTGGCTTGTCAAACAATTCAAGTTGCCCACATGTGTCCTTGGTGGAGGGCAGAGGCAAGGAGTCTTTCTTCTGCAGTGCCTTCCCATTGCTTTTGGAGGAGCATCAGGTCCAGGTTGTGCAGCATGGGTCAGACGTCCCAAGCAAGGACGGCTATGGAACCAGTGCTTTGGCCAGGAGTACTGTGAAGTTGGGTCAGGCAGAATATGTCCTTTGACTACCTGTGCTTTTCCCCTGTGTTTTTTTTTTTTTTTTTTTTGCTACAATGAAATTCAACATATATATTATTTAAATATTTATATGCATTTATATATATATATATGTATATAAGCCTTAGCACATTTTCTCATCAATCTTTTAGTTCCACCAAAGAGGCTCAAATGACGAATCTCCCACCTTCAGGACAGAACTTTATTGCTTTTTCTCTTTATTTTGCACGTGGTGTGCTGCCGAGTGCCAATATATGCCATGTCCTGCAGCAGCTGCTTCTGCATCGCTGCCAGGCTCAGGTGTCACAGATGTCAGGGGAAGATGGCCAGAGGTGTGAGAGCTGGGGAGTCTGTCACCTCCGTGCTGCTAAGAGGTGCCAAGGGAGCGGCCTCCAGCAGAGCTGAGGAGCGTGGTTTTCTCTGGGGGGAAGGGAAAGTGATGAGGTTTCGGAGCAGTCTGAGCAGGGGGCAGAGCCGTGGTCTGCGTTAACGAAATGTGAAACGGAACTGATGTTTTGAATAGAAGGCATCATTGTGTTATTGCTGGCTTCCCTCGCTGCGTGTGGGGCGGTCTGGCATTGCGCTGCTGCTGGGATGGGCTGTGTGCTCGGTCCCCTAACAGGTACCGTTGCAGTTATGGGGAACAACGTCCTTTGACGTGAGCACAGAGGAGAGTTTGGGGTACGTGCTGCTCCGGCTGCCACCAGCTCCGTCCTCCCTTCAGTTTCCTTTATTTCGCTCTTTGCGTGCATTGCATGTGCCTGGAGGTGACAGCACGGCTGTATCCCTCTGGAAGTCGCCATGTTGGCACCTTGGGCTGTCCTGCAGCCAGCTGAGCCTGTGCATTTTGGGGAAGGGCGGTTTTGGAGCATCTTTGTTGTCAGAGGTGAGGATAGAGCATGAGGGGTTATAAGGGGGTGAAGGAGATCGTCGTCTTCCCCCTCATGGTGATGCCGCTGAGAGCCCATGGGCATCATGGTGCATCCAGAGCATGGGAACCACCACGCAGGAACAGGGTGGGAAGCGAATTAAATAGTTTTCCCTGTCTTCATTAGCCTGAGATACGTCTCTAGGGTTAAGATTTGACTGGAAAGAAAGGAAAACTTCGTCTCGGAAAAGCAATTATTGAAGGAGCTAAATCTGTATTTATGACAAGACTGCAAAATTGTGTGATTGCACTGGAGAAGGCAATCAAGTTTTCTTTTAAATAAGCACATGATTGTAAGGAAGGCATTTCTTCTTGTCGCATTCAGAATAGCTATCAAATGGAGGGCGGGGAGGGCGAAACGAATAAACAAGGCTGACAGCAACTGAGTTGCAGAGGAGCTTTGTTTTTCCATGAGATTGATTCCCCATTCTTAGGACCAGGAGCTCCTTGGTGGTTGTTTAAGAGAGAAGGGGAACTGTTACGGCTGCTCAGTATTGCTGGGCAGTGAGGAGCTCTCCTCTAAAGGGTCTGAGTTCAGGATGGGAGGTGAGCCTGGCTGCGTGGTTATTGCTGGCAGAGCAGCAGGGCGCTGACCCAAATGGTGAGTGCACGTCCGGCCCCTCTGTCCTCTTCCACCTTCTCAAGTCACAGTGTTTTTGAAGTCGCGAGCATTTAATAGTAAAGGGGAAAAAATCTTGCTGGTATTGGGTTTGCTATCAGAGAAATGCCTCCCACCTGGAATTTTAATTGGTTATCAGTTGGAGTGGGACAAGAGGTCTGAAAATGATGCAGCTCAGCAATAAAAGGACAGCAGGGCTGGCGGTCCGTGTGATGACCTCCTGGTATTTTTCAGAGGAATCACGTTTGAAGTCTTTGGGGAACCGATCTGCGAGAACATTGTCCCTTAACGTGTGGAGATAGCCCTCCGATTTAATCTGTCAGGGTCAGTGATGGGAGTTGAAATAGAGTTGTTTCAAATGCAGAGAATAAGGGTGCAGAGAAAAGGGCACCTGGTGGGAGCAGCCGGCCGTGCGGGCACTGCTGGTGGGCAGCGGCTGCTGTGCTTTGCACTAAAGCAAACAGATTTGCACCAACAGGAAAGTGGCCATGCTTCATTCCGCTAAGCTTTGCCAGACAGCAGTAGAGCAGAAGAGGGCAATAACGCTTTCACTGCTCCGGGCACATGGGTCAGCTTCTTCTTTAAGAGGACGCCTTTAAATCAGAGCGGGGCACTGCTCAGAGGATTGCTGGCAGCCGTGAGCACAGCGGGAGCTTTCAGGGTCACGAAGGTTCTGTCTCATTGCTCCAGCCAAGCTGGTGTCACTGCAGAGCGAGCGACCTGAGGGCTTCCCACTGATCATGACGTTTTTCCCCGGTCAGGGGCCGAGGGAGGTGCCTATGGCAGCGTGTGGTGCGTCACTGCAGGCAGCAGGCTGCTCCTCGCCATCCTCCCCTGCCAGCTTAGTGCCTTGTGCTGTGTCTGAGGCTTCCTCTTCCTCTAACGCCTCGAGAATGAGATGTATTTGGTGTCCCTATGGGCTTCGTGCCTCGTTTACCCCAAAGGGTTAGTCCCATGTGTTGCGTGGGGTGACGCTCGGGTGTTTGTGTTCATGGAGCTATCTCAGATCAGCCTCCCGTGATTTATTTTTCACTTTGTGATCACTGTACAGATGAATTTATTTGATCTTTAGACAAACGTAGAGCAAATTTAATATGGGTGCGGATTACGAAGCCAAGTATGGAAGCCTGTGAGCAAAACCCCATAATCTGCAAGGCAGCGCGCTGGGGACAGCCCTGACAGCAGGGCTCAGCCGAAATGTCAGCTCCTACAAAGGATGACCGCTGCAGGAGCTGCAAAGCACAGCCCTGCACGGTGCCACGCGTGCAGACAGCCCACCTTCAGCTGCGCCTTATTTAGCATTGCTTCAGAAGTGGAGCCCCGTAAAGGATCACGGTGCAGTAACGCAGCCCTCCCTCCCTCTCTTCCAGGCGACACGTGCACCATGGCCAGCTACAGGCGGCTGAAGGGCGTCGTGCTGGAGCTGCAGGCACAGCACCCGGCCCCGCCGCGCCGCCCGCCTGCCGACGGGGCCGCCCAGAAGCGTGCTTTGGTGGAGGAGCTCTTCCAGCGCCTGGATGCCAACGGGGACGGGCACCTCAGCAGCTCGGAGCTGGCGCAGGTGGGTGTCGTGTTGGGTGCGAATGGAGTGACGGAGCGGGTTGTGCTTCTCGTTGAAATGGAGAGGTCGGTTGTGCGCGGCAGCGGGTGGAGCAGTGAAGCGTGCTGCATCTCTCTGCATCTCTGGTGTGGTGTCAAACACGTGGTGATCCTCCACCGCTACGACGTTGTGGTTTTCAGGCCTCACCTGTGCTCCTGAGAATAACTGATAATCCTCACTGCTAGCGGTCATCTCAAACATCTCCAGGTAGCTTCTGATTCTGTGCGAGTTAGGAAGAAATCCCTTCCTTCTTCCTCCTCCTTTCTGGTCCATATAGTGACGTGGCAGTAAAGTCAGAATATCTGTGAGAGGTTTATTTTGCCAGGGTGCCGAGGCAGGTACTGAAATGTTGATTAGCTGATCCTAATAACATTTGAAAAGGTGAGAGCTTGAAGAAACTGTTATTTCTAATTACGGACCTGCTGTGCTGTTGGAATTCATCTAATTGGTAAAGCGAACCAGCGCAGGCACTTACACTGATTACTTTGTGTCCTGAACTTGCTTTCGGAGTGTGAAAATTTGACAAAGCAGCCTTATAAATCTGAGCAGCAGCACTGTACCAGACGGGGGGAAGTGTCCCCGTGTTGACATTGTGGTTCCGTGAGCAAGCAGGACAGAGCAAGCTCACTGCTCCCCGAGCAGGACCACTGGCAATGGATTTGCACTGAATTTTAATCCTAATGCTGTTGACATGATGCACAGTCCTGCCTGCACAGCGCACAGTGTCAGCGTAAATTCCCTTAGATCTGAGCTATGAATATATACAATACTTCATCTGAATTTGGTGATTTCTTATAAAGGCATGGTAGGGATAGAGCACTTCTCTCTGAATTCAGAGCCAGCTTTTGCACAGTTACATCTAAGTGTCTGTTAGTGTCTGTTCTACTCTCCATTTTTTCCCCCCTTTTTACAAGAAATTTATTTTGTCAGGGTATTAAACTCAGCTTGCGTGGAAATCAAGGTTTGGCATCCTGCAAACCGTCGCCATTAGGAGGAGGGAATGACCTGCATTTTAAAAGAGCTGAATTCAGTGCTTCAAGGTCTGCAGCAGAGTTACTGTGGGCTTCACCTGCTGATGTGAGAGGGAGCAGGGCGCCAGGCACGACAGCAAGCATAGGAATTGGCTATTTTTTTTAATTCTTCTAACTATATCATCAGAGTCAGTAAACGTGCTTGCAGCTCTGTACCTTTCTGCAATGTAATGAGCTGACACGAGTCCAGCCCTCAGCTTGGAGCCCGCTCAGCCACACATCCTCTGCGTACACACAAAGGCGTGTGCACACACTGCCTGTATTTCTTCTTGTTAGCTCCAAGCCAGGATGACTTCCATCTGCTTTCACCTGTCTGCTTTATTCACTCCGTTTCCAAGGGATCTTTTTAGGCAATGAGCAGTTTTTAATTTCCGATGTTATAGTCTTAAGAGAAAGTTTCTTGCCTTGAGAGGCAGATCTGTGACTGATTTGTGTTGGCTCTTTTAATCTGAAGCTCGCTGCAACTTTAAAGTTCCTCCGAAGATGGGAGTTTTATTGCCCATGGGTAGAGGCAGATAAAATGAGTGTGGTGCGGAGGGAGGCATGTGATCTCATTCTCTCTGGCCGCTGGATGAGCTGTTGCTGTGCATTTTCTTTGTTTTATTTAAAAGAAAAATAGTCTCTCGAGCACCATAACCTTGTCTGCAAGAAACAACCCGAGGCAGGTAACACACACTGCTGCAGGAAAAAAAAGCAAAAAACAAGAAACAAAACAGACTCATTTTTAAAGCCTGAAAGGGGTCTTTAGGAGGCTCAGTGTAGAGGGATTTGTCCCAAAGGAGAAACTGGAAGCAGAGTCCCTGAGGCAAGGACAGTCCAGCGCCAGGGCAGCCTCCAGCACTGGGACACGGTGAGGGCCTTTGCTTATTTGTTGATTTTCCATTACACAATTGCTTTGAGCAAAAGAGTGGCAGCAGATGATCCATCCCCTCTGTGTAGAGCCCTCTTTGCCTCCTCGCTGCCAGCAGACCCCACTGAACCGTTTCCCTCTGGACCCAGCAGTGTGAAGCGCCCGTGTAGTTCTGCAGCCGTGGGTATACAGAGCTATTAACAAAGGTGGTAATTGGAGCATTATTTCCATTTAAAGCCTGGATGTACTTTCCAGTCAGATTCATAAATCTACAGCACATCGAAGCTGCAGTGTCTTGTGTGTGGGTTTTTTTTGTCTCCTGACATTAAATCAAAAGGACTGGTAAAAAACTTGTCGTCTGGTGAAAAGCTGATCAGTTTTCAATACAGAGATAGACAAAGGGAAATTTCCATCTTTAGAAGATTGATCTTGAATGTTATGGTTGATCTCACTTTTATTGAACACTTTTATAGGCTAGGTGAAGGGTCATTTTTTTAGCATTATTACTTTAAATTGCTTCAATATAATGGGCCAAGACTAGAAGAGTAAATAAGGGAGTCTCTGGACTGCAGCAAAAGCCTTCCTGCCTGGGAGATGCAATATTTCAGGAGATTTCTTCATGTTCCACAATAAATTCAGAGAAGCCTTTGTTTTCATTATGCTTAGGTCTGAGTTTAGCTGTTTGCTAACTTGGATGTACGACTTTCAAAGCTCTCTTCATTTTTTGTGTAGAATGTACGAAATCCTTAGAATACAGAAGAAACAAACTGTCGAGAACTGAAAAAACACATTCATTTTGAATGTACCATCATCTCTTGCCTGTTCTAGTCCTGAAGTGGAAGGCAAAAGCACTTGTGGAGCGTTATTTTTTTCTCTTTGCCCTGTAAACCTGGTCCTAATCTGCTGACTCACGAAAGTGGCTGTTCTGCAAAGCCTCTGCTGCTCAGAGGCATTCAGAGAATTCTCGTGCACCAGTGCCAGCAGCTGGCACCCAGAGCCAGGGCTGTGCCAAGCTCCAGCTTGGAGGCTTTCATGGTGCTGGAGACCAAGTTGTTACCACCCTCCGTGCCCCCTCTGCAGAGGTGGAGGGGGGTACGTACCTAAGGGTCATTTAATGGCACATCTGCTGGGTGAGCCAGAGCCACCATCTGTAGCTTTACATTGAGATTGTGTGTTTTCTTTGCTGCAGGTAATGAAGAAAGAGGATCTGGAAGATGATTTATTGGATTGTACACTGGAAGACCTCCTCCGGTTTGATGATTATAACAATGATGGGCGCTTAACCCTGCAAGAGCTCTACACGGCCTTCCGTAAGTCCTTATGCTTCTGTCCATCCTCAGGGTTGTGAAAGCATGTGATATCTGAGATGGCAGTGCTGTCTGCCCAGACGTGGTCGGCAAAGATGATCCCTTTCTGTATTTAATGTCACGCTAATTACTATGAAAGGCTTCTTTCTAAAGATTGCTGTGCTCCAAAGGATGGGCAAGAAGTAGGAGGCTGGTAAAAGTGTGTGGGACTCGGTGTTGTTGTGGGTTTTCTCATGCTTCTGGCATCTTGTCAGTGGCTGTGCAGAGATGTTGGGGAAGTGGCCGGGTCTGTAGCTGTGAGTATGTGGCTCCTGAGTAGCTCTGAGGAAACAGTGTGTACAAACTCTGTTTTTGCCAAGCATCCTCTTTTCTAAAGAGAAGGTTTTCTGTTTTCTTGACTTTCATTAAGAAAAAACAACAACTTTGGATAATAATGTTTAATGTGCTTTAAAACCAGCCCCAGTTATCACCTTGTGCCAATTTGAACCACATATATATTTAGTTCAACGGAGCACACTCAAAGCAGCAGATATACAGTAAAACATAAAACTTCATCCGTTAAGAAGGTGATAAAGTGAGTTACCCCGGCTATAAAGGCTTGACATGCAGTTATTTGGGAGTGTGTTTGGATCAACGCGTTCTCAAAGTCACAGGGACTTGAAGCTGAATTCCACAAGTCATCTGTATGAGTTCTTGGTTCAGTGAATTTTAAGCAGGCAATGAAAATACAACAGGTACAAAATATTGGCCAATGAACAGAGGAAGTAATTGGTGAACTGCAAAAAGTATTGTCGCAAAAAGCACAGCATATTGAGTGTTTATCAAAAGGATTTTGAATATCAAAAGAAACGAAAGTTCAGATTTCTCTATTTGCAGTTTCCCAGAATCCCTGCTTTTATCAAGAGCATTTATTGGTCATTGGTTTTTAATGTAAAAATGAAGCATGATGCTTGCAGCTTTAGAAACTTTACAAGACACTGTGAGTGAACTTTAGTGCCTGGTTAAAGTATATCTTCTTTTACTTTATTGTGCTGTCTGGGAACAGCTTCTCAAAAATATGTTTATGAGCTTTGTGCTTCATGATGAGGCAGACTTGGCCCGTAACAGTAGTTTTGTAGTACAACATCAGGCACATCCTTCACATTTTGTTGCTTAAAATTCAGCCAAGCCACTTATTTCTGCGTGCCAGCAGCGGGGATGGCTGCTCTGCAAACTGAGGAACCTCACTTTCAGAATTCATTGACATCAGGAAGTCTCAGTCTGATTTATCCTCTCAAAAACTCCGTTACGTTTGTCTCAGCGTACCGCGCTCTGGTACAGTGTTGCAGTTGGAAAGGTTTGAAGATGACCTTGACAAAGTAAAGAGCTTTCCAATTTGTCATTCTTGCCATACTTTGGAAGTTACAATTCACGTTATCGACTCTCATGGCCTTTCTGCAGCTTATGGAGCCACAGAATTGAACCTCCTCGCTCCACAGCTCGCTCCTGCCTCCTCTTGACCCATCTTCTCCCTCTGGGGCCCACAGAGGTCCAAAGGGCGTCTTTGGTCCTGTGCCCCGTTGGTCAGCTGTGAGTGCATGAAAACTGTGTGGATGAAAAAAGATGCAGCGCCTTGCCTTTCTGAAACCTCATCTCACCATTACAACTCCCACATGTAATAGGTGCTATTTTTAATAATCATTTCTAATCACGCTTATCAATTATATACACATCTCAGTGCACAATATCAGACTGTGGATAGAAATAGTGGCCCTCCTACTAACCCTCTCTAATGTACCATCTTTATGCTTTTTTGTTTCTGAAAGTTCTTTTATCCCTGAATACCAAGGACACAATTTTTAGAAATTTGCCTTTGTGTATGAGGATGAATGGAAATATCTATTAGCAGAGGATTAAAGTATCACTTTTCAAATCATCCTGATCGTACGTACACGATGAGTAACATCTGAGACCGTTTAAATGTTCTCCTGGCAGCTCTGGAAAGAACAAATCTTAGGTGTCTTCTAATTTCTCGTTAGTACATTTCACGAGATAAGCAGGATTAGGGCCATAGTGAAAATAAATTCATTCTTAAGATGATGAACTCAAAGATTTTCACATTCCAAAAATAGGAAGTGTACTATTAAGTATACTTGTCTGCTTTCTTCTTGATATTTTCAAAAAAGATTCAATAGATGAGTAATAAATAAGAAGCTTAGTTTATATCAGTACTAACGCAGAGCATGTGCCTAATTAATCAGCATGGAGATGGTCTAGGAAATTGGCAAGCGTGTCACCCAGCTGAGTCGAGCTTTAAATACACTCAGATGAGTGATTTTTGGATATAACTTCTGGAACAGTATCTGACTGGAGGTCGTTAGAATTAGGCATGTCACTTTTGGCTTTCCTGTTGTCTTCCCTAATGGGCAAGTAGCAGGTTGGCAGATGGGAAAGCCTAGCTGAGAAAATCAGTGTAATCTTCTAGATCTATATTAGCGTCAATGTGGACAGGTCCATTTGTAACACAAATATGTCGAAGAGAGGGAAAACATGCATTCCATCAAAATGGCTTTGTCTTGTCAACATTGCTTAGCTAATAAGAAGCTATTAACCCTCTGATAAAATCCCCTTAAATTCTAGCTCGCTGCCAACTAGAGCGCTCTTCTAAGCAGTGTGCCCTTCTGACAGCTTTCCTGTGCATTTCACTCCACCTCAGGAAGCACAAAAAGGCCTTTTGCAGGCATCTGCCCTACCCCATGGCTGTTGTTCTGACAGCAGGGGAATGCTGCTGGCTAAGAGAGGTGCTGTTATCTAAAGAACCCAAACACAGTTTAAACGGAACGTGTTTAGTGCAGGAATGAGTGCAGAAGAGGCTGCAGGATCAGCGTGCTCTTTTCACTCCTAAACTTGCTCGTGTTGGCCGTGACGGTGCTGTTATGCACTTTGTAAGAGCCTTGTGTTCTTCCCTGATTCTGCTTCAATTCAGATTTCCCTTGTTTAATTGTCCTTAATACTTAGTAAGCAATATACTGTGGGTGAATAAAGGAGTGAGGAGCCAGGGCTGGGCATGGCTGTTGGATAGGTCCATGCTGGCACAGAGGAGCAGCAGTGGGTCCGGCTCCAGGCTTCCTGCAGAGGTCCTGAAGCTCCTGCAGCTGTGTTCCCCATCAGGCTCTAAGTAAGACACACGGGGCCGTTCCTTCCCGACTCCTCATCTGCAGAGCAGAGTATAAAGCGGATTTATTTTTGAGGGGTGATTCACTGGGAACTACTTGAAGATAGAGCTTTGCAGCTGTCACCGAAGCACTGAGGCTTAATGTCTGCCAGGACTGGCAGAGGTGTGCCTGGGGAGAGGAGCAGAGCCTGAACAGGGGCCGCGGGGCACATGGGGGGAGCTTCTATTCTCAGTACAAGTCTTATTGTAAGGAAAGGTAGAAGTAACCTGTGTTTGAGGAAAACGAACGTGTATTTGGAACTATGTCTGCAGTCAGTGTATTCCACATCTGCCTGACAGCCCAGGAATTGCAGCTGTGAGTTCCAGTCCAGGTCTGTGTATTGCAGCCCTGTCCTCCCCGTCGGTGTGGCACGTAGGGTTGGACATGTGTTGCTGCTATCTCCCAGCCACATTGGTCAAGCCTGGTTAATTATATTGGACAACTATATCATGAGATAAAATGTTTTCCTCGAGGTGTTCTCTTTAGCAATGTTGTAGCATCAGTTATCTACGGAATCAAATCATAGTCCTAAAATATTGACAGTTTGTGCGCCGTGCTCGGCCTCTTCAGCTGTAATCTCCTTGGTATGTGATTTTTCTTTCATGTTGCTGCGGATATTGCTACGGAGTTGGAAATAATTCATTAGCTTACCAACATTGATTTGTTTCTCCTGTGAGCTATGTGATATCCAGACTTCAAACACGCCTCAGCAAGCAGAGCAGCGCGGCGGTGCTTTGGGTTGGTGGTGATGTTCGGGGTGGTGCAGAGTGCTCGGGAACAAAATGAGCTTTCCTTCACTGCCCAACGTGAGCGGCTGCAGCCTGCCTTGAGGGGATCCCATGCAGCCATGTTGCTGAGGACAAAGGCAATTCTGGGGAGGGATTTCTGTTATAATGAATGTAGTAGTGCATTCTAACAGCAAAAATAAGCTGAAAGCTAAACACGGAGCAAAAAGCAGAATTCTTAAACCATTTAGGTACATTTCTGCAGCTCAGTGTCCAAAGTGGGAATTTTTGGCGAGTGTAGACATGGCTGAAATGATTTGGTGTTCTTTTGGTCAGGAATTGCTGTCCAGTTATAGGGCGGAGAGCGTCTGCTCCCAGTTGTGCGCTCGGTGGGAATTGCTATCTCCAGTAGTTTTTCAAATACCTCTCATTTCAAAAGATACCATCTGGAAAATGTCAACGGGCTTAATATATAATGACTGAATAAGAGCAAATGAACTAATTACAAGTTGTTATTGGAAATCCATTCTGTACGAATTGCAAAGAAAACTCCCTGGAATCCAACGTACTGGTGATTTTAAACTGCTCCTTGGGGTGCATTGATTTGTTAATCTTGGTTTTAAATGCAAGAATTTGCACCGTGGAGTAGTGCTTCGGAGGTGATGTAGCGCAAACCATATCGAATGTCTACGCACACTCTTGCAGGAGCAGAATATCTAAATATTTATAAGCGCTTGTGCGTGACTCACTGGCGCATAAAGCCAGGCAAATGCCATTTCTCAGAAGATGATTTGATCCGTACCAGCAATGTTCACTGAAGCAATCTCATAGACACAAATAACACTCTTCTCTGTTGCTTGCAGACACAAAATTACGTCAGTGAACAGCAAATACATATGTTGGTGAGATCATGAAATGACTGACAGCCTTTCCACGTGGCACCCGCACCTTCAGCTCACACGGGTAGAGATCTATACGTGGTAATTTGCGTTTTCAATTAGCTGGGGTGTGCACTTGCAGTCTTTCCTATGGCTTTGTCCCATTCTCACAAAAGCAGGGCTGGTTTCTGAAAGTCAGACCTGGACTTCCCGCACTGTCACTCCTTTTATTTTTTTCAGTAAAAGTCTTTCTAAGGAATTTGGGAAACAAATGAAGCAAAGTCATGAAGCAAAAATAGGCTTTAGGTGTTTTTTTTTCCCTAAACATGAGGGAAATTATGGTGAACGAGTGCTAGAGCTGTTTGTCTTGTGAAATGTGCGTTCATCTGAGGAACGCTGCTGTGTTCTGTTTGTCCTTTCTGGCATCTCATGGATGCTTTACATCACTTCTCCATCTACATGCTCTTACTCTTTTTTTCTTCAACTGCTTCAGCTGATCCATCAGTTTTAAGGCCCAAACTCTTCCTTAATATACCATAAGTGTACTAACAGCTGTGTTGGCTGCCACTACCACTGCTTGGTTTGCGTTGTATTTGTTTTCAGGAGTTGACGGTGCCTTTTAGGTTCAGCTCCACGTGATGCCACTGAATCAGCCCCATTAGAGCGGTCCCCAGTGGGAGCTGCTCCCTGAGATCCGTCCATCATCAGTTCCTGGTTCATTTAGCACATGCTTCATTGATACTGCATAGCGCTACAGAGCTGCAGTGCTAATTTTATAATCAAAATGCCAGAGCAGCCATCAGAAAATTACTGAGTACAGTACGTATCCCCTGTGCAATGATACGATTTATGTAGAGCCACAGCTGAGATGTTTTTATTTCATGTTCTTCACAGGAGAAAATCTCCTTGACAAATCCAGGATGTCCTGATAGGAACTGAAAAAAATAGCAGTCAGAAATTAGTTCAGAAATAGGCTGAACTGAAAGGATGGGATGGCTCTGTTTTAATACTTAAATAAAACAGTAAGTGCTAACTTATCAGGAAAAGTAAAAAGCTTCGAAAATGCTGCGGTGGCATCAGGATGGGAGGGGAAGCTCAGCTGTTGCCGGTGTGTGTCTTTACCACCATCCCAAAAAGCTCATTCTCAACACTGTGGATGGTCAGAGCTCCAGGAGGATGCACAGCCGTCAGTGGCAGAGCTCAGCTGCTCCTCCAGGCCCTGCTCTGCCGGCGTGTGATACATCTGCAGAATTTTTGTTTCTCATTCTGCAAATCAGTGTGCACAGCCCCACTGACCATAAGGTACACAGACATAGGTCTACGCCACGCTCAGACCCTATGTCTTCGGTAGGGCATCCCAGCAGTGCTACCAGGAGCTTGCTGCCTGGAGAAGGGATCTGTGGCTGTGGTTTACAAAAAGAAAAAAGAAATGTGCTAAGTATATCCACTCTGTGGCTTTTCTTTTTGGTTGACGTTGTGTTCACCATGTGAAGCTGACTACAAAACCATGGCGGGTGCCCAGTGATGCTGACCCAGCTGAAGCACAGCAGCAGTTTGCAGCACTGTTTATCACAGCCCCGAGGAACTGCTGGAGTGGTGATGGAATCATAGAATCGTTAAGGTTGGAAAAGACCTCTAAGATCATCCAGTCCAACCATCCACCCACCACCCATACTGCCCACTAACCACGTCCCTAAGTACCACACCTACCCTTCCCTTGGATGCATCCAGGGACAGGGACTCCCCCACTCCCTGGGCTGCCTGTGCCAATGCCTCGCTGCTGCTTCTCAGAAGAAATTCTTTCCAATATCCAACCTGAGCCTCCCCTGGTGTATGGAGGGGGACAGATGGGAGCACGTAAGGGAGTGGGAATAATATTAATTCCAAAGCAAAGCACCAAAAAAAGGAGCAGGGTGAAAAGGGAGAGTAAAAATATCCTCATGCTGTGATTGCAAAAGCTATAGGTGCTTTTGAAATATGAAATTAAATGGAACATTTGAGAGCTTGAAAGATTTTGGTAACTTTCAAAACACACTTTCAGGATGTATTTCAACACGAGCTGTATCTCACAGGGTTTTCCCGGATTTTGTGTGGCTTCAGTGCAGGGCTCCGGTCTGGAGGAGCTGCTGCTCAAATTGCATTCAGGCAGAGGATGGTTTTGAAGTTCTCCTGCGCGGTGCTGCCCAGCCCAACTTTCCCTGGGTGTCAGTTCTCCTGTCTGGCCCTGTGACCTAATTCTCAATGTCACGCGTGCTTCACTTTAATTGTGGGGAAAACACAGCTTTCTGCAGCGCTCCATCATACCATGAGGTTATCCATCATACCCTGCTTCACCAAAACCACATCTGCAGCCCCAGTCTGCGTTGCCCGGTTGGTGTTCACCCAGAAAAACAAAAAAAAGAAAGGAAAAAAAAGAAAACAAAAGGAGGGGTGGGGGCAAAGGGGGAGCGTATTAGTTTGTCCCTGGCCTGTGAAGGCCCAGGATCCATTTCCAGTTGTGATGTGCATCAGCTGAGTTCAGGCAGTGCCGACACCACCCCCGTGTTCCTCTTTACAGCAAAAGATGTCATATGCATATGTTGAATATACAGTCACACAGCTGCTGTTTGATAGCTCTCGCAGGTAGGATCCTAAAATTTTGCTGCACGAATGTCTCCCTTTTATATTCCACTCACCTCCCTACGGCTATTGATCTAAGGAGCCCTTTGCCTGGGGAGAAACAAATCATTTCTGCCGTGAAATTTCGGGAGCTGTATTCTGAGCCTGTAGCAATCTGATGGGAGAAAACACAGCGCTACTGCTGCCTGTCCGGGCTTAATGTTGTCCTGGTTGTCTAATCTATCTCCATTAGCACAGACCTCTTGAATACTCTTAATAAAATCGAGGGCTGGAAGGAAAACTTTCGCTAATGCTCATATGATGAAACAGGAGAATGCCGTGCTGTGTCGCCTGCTAGAAAGCAGAGTCCCAGAAAACTCAGGGGAGGGCTCCTCTGGAGGATGATCTTCTCATTTGTGGGTATAAGCCCAAGTGTAAAATCATCATTTCATGCTGTTTGTAACAATTAAGTTAGAAATGAGCCGTCCCACGGGGCCTGATTGCTAGGAAGAAAGCAGTTCCCAGGCTGATGGCTGCCAACTCTTCATCCCCTCCTAACTCACTCCAGGAAGTCCTGCTTCATCAGAAACAGCAGATCTCGTTAGGCATCCCCTTTCTGTAGTGTTGTAGAGAAGGCTGGCATGTTTTATTTAACATGCAAGTCCTGCACAGGATGACAGCGACTGCATGCTGAGGGCACCTTGACTGCAGATGCATGGGCCTTCCTGTTGGTAGCTGAAATGTATGCGTCCCTAGATTGAGTTTACACTCCTCTGGAACAAAAAAGCAAAGCATTTTCAGTAGTAGCGATAGTATCTGCTTGCATTTGGTCATTGCTGCTGTCAGAGGCTGTTGCACTTTATTATAGTAAGAAAAAGAGCTCTGTGCCAGAGTCTGCTGTAGCAGAAGTCCGCACCGTCTTCAGTCCCGCAGATGGCAATTTATGGGCTTCAGAAGGTATAAAATGGGTGTGAGTACGGACTGTTTGAGACAGCACATCTCCCCTTGTTTTGGCACTAATTACTGTTGGTTTTGTTTCACCGTTAGTCTATGTAAGTCTGTTATGAACTACCAAACATACGTGTGTTTCTCTCAGGTGGAGTGGTTTGGAGCCTGTTGGGAAGCGTAATGCATCTTCTGGCAGGGCTAATAGACTTGTTTTGCTTTTAAATGCAATTTACTAACCAATCGTCTGCTAAAATATAGCATGTACATGTCTGAATTTGTTACGGAATTGCTATTTTCCTCCTTATTTGGTTTAAAGATGTGTTTTTATGAATCCATTCGCTCCAAGTCAGGCAAGATACGTTCATGGAAAGGCTCCAATATGTTAATTGGTATTTATTGAATACTTCAGCATAATGTGATGAACAGGCATTGTGGATTGTAATTAATGCATTGACATCCAGCTTCTGTAGCTGAATGGAAGATGAAAGCAACTTATAATGGCCATAACACTCATTCATCTTGTGGTGATGCACGGACACCTACCGAGTCAAATAGCTTTTGGAGAGAACAGAAATGCATTTTCTTTGTCAGACATGAGGGTTTGTGGCCATGGCTGGAACGGGCTGCTAATGTACCGCCTCTTCCAGCATGCAGCGCATCCCTCCGGCATTATTGAGCTCCCAGGATGAAGACAGGCACTTAGGAAAGGAGAAAATGTAGTGGGCTGCTGGCATTCAGGTGAACACT
The DNA here is from genome assembly GCA_024606505.1 of Aquila spilogaster. Taxonomy (NCBI): domain Eukaryota; kingdom Metazoa; phylum Chordata; class Aves; order Accipitriformes; family Accipitridae; genus Aquila; species Aquila spilogaster. The sequence goes on along the minus strand of JANHGO010007762.1, from coordinate 23,128 downwards.
GTGTTTGCTGCTGGTTGCCCTCCTCCCTGTGTACCCCTCACAGCCCCCCAGCCTCTCCCCCTCCCCACTTCCCGTCCTCTGCTCCCTCGCTGACTTGAATTTGGTGGGAGCTGAGTGCATCAACAGGAGGGATTTGGCTCAGAAAGTAGATTTTTCCTTTCTTAAATGCAGTGAGAGAGTAACCCGCTTACTCCTTTGATGCATTAGCATGGGTGGCCTCTTGAACACAATGCATTAAACAAATTATATGAACTGCAAATAACATGGTTTGTATTCTAGTACACAAACAGGACTCCCACAAATAAATAAACCAATGGCCAAAAGCTGCTTTTCAGATTTCCCTTTTCAAGCCCTGCAACTGGGCACTAATACAATTGTGTCAAAAGTATGTTGAGCAGATAGAAGTAATGAACTGTTGGATTCCTGTTCTGTAAAAGCTCTTTAACAGAGGACATCGGGGAATAAAAGATTTTCCCTGCAATAGGCATCACGCGTACAAGAGCTTTAAAAAATAAAGAAGAGTGGCAGGCTAGCTTCCTTCTTTTGACTCATGGGAGAAGACCAGCAGCTCCAAGCACTCGCTGATGAGCTTTCCCTTCGTTAAATGTGAGGCAGGGGAGGACTTGACAGGTGCAATTTCCTTTAAGGGGAAAACTTAGGGGCTTGGTGCTGCGTTGTGCTGAACACGGGAGCTGCAATGCTCCCACGTGGCAGCTGAGCTGCAGATCTTCCATCAGGCTTTCAGAGACTCACTGAGGTTGGATGAGGCCTATAGGATCCCCAAATCCAACCCCAACCCACCACACCGTGCCCAATTACTGTGTCCCCCAGTGCCACATCTCCACGTTCTGGAACACCCCCAGGGACAGTGACTCCTCCTCTCCCTGTGCAGCCCATGCCAGTGCATCACCACTCTTTTGGAGCGCTAATTTTTCTGACTATTCAACTTGACCCTCCCCTGGCGCTACTTAAGGCTATTACCTCTCATCCTAATGCTTTGCAAGCGTTCTTCTGCCCACGAAATAAAAAGTGCATCAATAAGTGTTAATTGATCTACAATTTACTATGATAAAAGAAACTTTGGAAGAAACATCAGGGCCTGTAGCAAAGCAGTTTCATTGGTTTTCTCTCAGTGTTCTGGATAATTTACTTTGAGGACTGGGTACAAGTCGCTCGTAGAAAAGCTTAAAATATCTGGTGAAGCAGTTATGCTTCTTGTGGGGATTTTTGGTTTCATACAGTTATTATAACGGTCGTTGTAGTTATTAGTTTTTGTGGATGATGCCCCATAGGAGTTGGATGGAGGCACCCAACCGATTTCACGTTGGCTTCACAAGATGTCAGATGATAACCTTTTTAAGCCTCTTGAAATAACAGATTGGGTTCTGTTTTTTGTGAGTCTGTCACTTGTACGGAGTTTATGTACGAAATGCCAATTCTGCATACACCAACCTGCTTTGTCTGTTCCAGGTTTAAGCTGGTAAGACCTCTGGCTGTCTAATTCCTCTGGCACATGCCTACAACTGCTTCATAGTGAATAAATAAACTAGTGGCAGCCTAAAGGGATAGAAGCGCAAAAAGCAACAGAAACTGCTTCCTTCTTATTTTTATCTTTTTTATCAATACGTTTATTTTGTATTTTGTTAGCAGCATTTCTGCTGCCTCCAGCAGGTGAGTAGAGCACAGCAGTGCAGATAGCAGGAGCAGCTTCCTCGCACCTCACTCCTGCCCCTGTTGCTGTCTCCCTGCCTTTCCCTGGCTTGGCCTGGCTGCCTTTCTCTCCTCATATTAACTCATATTTTTTCATACCTGTCTCTTTCTGCTCTGGATATGAAGAAGAGGGTTTTCAAATAATGGCACAAGAGGAACGTGAGCAATTCTCATTAAAGGATTTCTAAGCCTCCTCCTTGCATATCCCTTGAAAAGAAATTGACCATAAGCATCTCGGAGATGTTCTGAGAACTTCATTCCTACATGGAGATTATCCTGTGTCGATAGCAGATGGGTCTCAGCTGTCAGGGGCTATAGCATCTCTCTGCAGCTCAGAGATAATGAAGATCTGGAATGATCTGGGGTAATTTATGTCTCTTGTTTCACAGATCTCTTCCTAAACAGAATGAGAATGAAATTGCTTCACCACTGAAATCCCCCATAACAGTGCCTGTTGCAGGACTTGTTGTGGGCAGTCTCTGCTGTCCCTTCCCTGTCCAGAGCAGAAAAGAATGTGCTGGTACTTAAACAAGAAATGCAGCAAGATTCCTGTGCTGCAAGCTCATCCTAGGCGGTTCCATATCAGCATTAGCTCCTTGTGTCACAGCAGGTGGAGATATGGAAATAACACATCAGGAGTTCTTCTCTCATTAAGGTGGGCAGGAAATCGAGAACTGCACACTGAGTTCACATCACGTACTTTTCTTATGACCGCTTTTTTGCAGCTTCTCACTGAATTGTGACGTGTCCGGTGCTGGCTGGAGGCTGTCAGTGGTCCCATGCAAATGCCCGCTGCCAAGTGATGTGTCTTTGCTATAGCGTGTTAATTTGGGTTGGCTGTACTGTGGGAGAGGCGTTTCTTGGCAGAGAACCAGGCAATGGGAAGAATCATCCCCGATGGAGAGAAAGTATTCACCATTTCATATGCTCAAACAAAGTTACGGTGTCAACATCACAATCTGGTCACATCGCGGGGTTTCAGTTAAATGGAAGTGACAGGAAATTTCCTCGGATTTCACCCATCATGTGAAGAAATTGGCTTGAGCCTGAGTTTGTAGAGCAAACACATCAAAATGAGTTTGAAGAGCTGCTGGCAATGGTAAGACAGAAGTAACTTTCCTGCCATTTCTTCTTACTAATTCCTAAAATTGCCTGCAAATTATTACTGGGAATCTTCTTGCACTGCTCTAGAAGTCGGTTGATCCTCATCCTTTTGTTCATATGAAAAAGCAATGCAGAACCAAGATGATTAATCAAACAGGAGGAAATTGGTGGATTCTGGAGTGCAGGAGCACAGACCTGGAACCGAGTTCTTCCTCTGTGCTCTTGCCCTGGTTTTGCTTTGAGTTGCAGGGCAGCAAGGCAGCTGCTGTCTGAAGGAAAGGGTTCTGCACCGTGTGTAGTCTCGTTTTTCAGAAAGATGCTTCTTTTTTTAATATTCTTTAACTTCTTGTTGCTTTTTCCACCTTCCAGAGGTGCTTGGTCTCTTGGCAGTTATGCTGAGAGAAAGCACCCACAGCATTCGCATTGAGTTCAAAGACCCGCAGTGCCATCCTTTGTCCTTCAGAGAAGTGCAGAGCTTGTCCTGCAGCCAGCACCGCAGGGCTCTCCCATCAGCACTGCAGCCGTGTCTGGGTGCTCCTTTTGCAGTGACAGATCCTGAAAGCTGAAGTTGTCTGTAGTAGTGGGAGTGACTTACAGAGAGGATGAAGGAAAGTGTCGTGAAGTTCTCAATCCCTCTTTGGCCACCAAGAAACTGTAGGACCGAGGTGCCAAATTTTGCTCTGGTTTAAATGCTGAAGTTTTATTGCAATATGTAAATGTAACCTAAGTGTGGTCGTAAAAGTTGGAGCCTTTTACCCTGCGCCGTGAGAGAAGGGTTTGCCAAAAGGATGCGTCATTTCATTGCTATAGGAAGAAACTGTGTTAGGTTTTTCTGTAGCTAATGGCAGCAGGAGAAGATGAAGAAATCAGGTGGAAAAGAATCTTGAAAAAGAACAGTTTCTGAGGCGATATTCAGCCCATGGGCCCTGCAGCACGTGGGGCGGGCGGCCTGCCTGCCTCCCAGAAGCAGTAATGTACCTCATAGGAAACAATAAGCCAGGGAATGCAGCACTGTCTGTGCTCCGGGGCTGTGTCCTTAAATCAGTGAACCTGAATCTATCGGAGCGAACCACCCGTCAGTTCCCTTGGAGGGGATTTTTTAGAAAGCAGCAGTGGTCCCTTAAATCACTGACCGTGTCACGGGAGCAAAAAGAATGGCTCTTCTCCCGTCGTATTACCTGGATGGAAACAGTAAATAAGAGCAACGAAAAGACGTTTTTGTGGGCAGGCATTCCTGCAGGAGGGCAGGGAGGAGCCCACGTCTCAGTGTGGCTGTGCTGAGCTTCCCGCAGCACAGAGCATCCCTGGGAGCTCACATCTCCTTGGGCACCAATGCCAACCCTCCCAGCACTGGTACTGACAGAACAGTGTGACCCCAGTGCTGATGGAGATGGTCTTTTGTGAGCGTAAGCAGATGCTCAGGTGATCCTTGTCAAGTTGCTGCCTTATGCTCCTCTGTAATAACAGTAACAGCTCTGAGCTGTGAACGATGCTTTGCTTTCCCTGGTAGGACACCCTAGTTAATCACAGAATAGGTGCTGCTCATCTGCTTTTATTTCATGGAAGATTTTGAAGAATGATAGTCCAAGCAATTCACCCAGTGCAGTTTCAGCATATCTCACTGTGACTGTTTCAAACCTTTTGTCTCTGCTTTGCTCGTCATTAAGATTCAGAGGTTCAGTCAGAGGATGGGAGATGAGGAGCAGCTGAATTGATCCGCCTTTAAGCTGTCTGTTCCCTTACAGAAACCAAAAGCCTCCTCAGCTTCCTCCCGACCGAACCCACAGAAAATGCCACTTCATTTGTTTGCCCTCCTTACATCCAGACATCATAATGCAAACTAATTAATCGCGATGCAGCTCACGTGGCAGGATGCAGCCCTTGTTGGGATTGCTCTGTCGCTCCAAGCAGAAGGAACTTGCATGGATGCTTAACAAATTGACTGCTCGGCTTTGTGTGGAGTACTCATTTTTCTTTTAGACTTTCTTTCTTGGAGGGATGAAAAGCTTTCAATTGGCTTCTTCTTATTGCGTCTGTGGACAAGTGGAAATATATTAAGAGAGGACGCAGAATTTATCTTTACTTTATTTGCATAAAAATACAGTTCAAACCAGTTTCTTTCTCCGGAGGGGTTTTCCATATTTTAACTCTCCTCAGGGACAGCAGTACAGTTACCAAAACAAGCAGAGCTATGTTAAGCTGGTGCATCTCATAGCATGGCAGGGGCTTCCCCTCCGTAGTTCTCACCTCATGTTCTGTTGGTCTTTGCCAGCGTTTTGGTACAAAATGCACGCAGTGGGCATGTCAGGTGCAGGAAGCTCTGTCCAGCACTGAAACAGGGAAGCGTTTGCTCTGCTCCTTAATTATGTTGCGTACAGGAATACCCAACGGTAGTAGATTTGAAATGTATGTTTCCTCTCTTGCGTGCTTGCCTTTGCCCGTTATCCCTTTTAAAAATGTAATCGCTTTGCCGTCGTTATTCTGTGCTACTCATTCTGTAAGAAGTACGTAAATCTGCAGTTTTCTTTGGGAATTTTGGTTTTTTAATTAGTTTTTGTTGGTGCTTCTGTCAGAGAGCAGCTCGACTGGAGATCTGCCTGGAGACCAAGGAGAACAAACACACCCAGCTGTTCTAACAGGCGTACTCTGATAATCCGTCGAGGCAATTGTGCCATTGTTACTGCTTTATATTTACTTATTTCGTGTCTATCAGCTCTTTTAAAAGGCTCAGTTCTTCACAGCTTCATTAAGTCCTGCCATCTCCTCCCAGCCCCCTCCCATCTCTATTTAGATAGATTGGACAGATCTTGTTAGCTTTCTCATGGTGATGATGGGGGACCAAAAAGTCATTTAAACATATTTGGCAGGCCATACATCTTAATGCTATCTAGTAATAATTCAACAGAAAAAGAATTCTCATGCCTGTGAGCTAAATGAAATGAATTTCGGGCTCTGTGCTCCCTGTGGGCCAGGCTCCCCCTTATCTCACTTCTCGTAAATGAGGTGTGCAGTTGAGCTGTGTAACCGAGATGGAGAAATGATGTTCAGGACTCTTTGCTGGGGAGCTGTGGGATGCCCTTAGGAGTGCACGAGCTGCTCAGTGACTTCCTGGGGATACACTGCCTGCTTTCATGGACTTCTTCACACACACTGTAAATGCAGAGTGAGCACTGTGCGCTGGGACTGAACCCAAACGCAGCCCCAGAGCTCCAGCAGCGGGATCATCCGAGGGTCAGTGCCTGCAGGGCATCCCTCGCTTGGTCCTATGCTCTTCTCACTCTGTGCTGGGATGCTCTGCCTGATGGTGGATCTGAGCAGAGCTCAGATGCGGGGTCTCATCCTTGACCAGCCAGGCGTGACTTTGCCTTTTTCCCCCTATACTTTGTTGTTTCACAGAGCTGCCTGCATGTTGAGGTTCAGTCTCTAGTCCCAGGTCCTTGGCAGCAGTGCATCCCTGATCTCTACTTCTGCATTAATTGCTATCAGTGCAAGATGGAAGGTTCTGTGCCAATCAAACTAGTTTTCCAATGCTTTGACCTTTTGAGAAGGAGTTCTGTTGGAAAGGGGGAACATCCCACAGTGTGACAGCATCCTTCCTCCTCTTTCTCAGTGTCTGCAGATGTGGCACTGAGGTACCCACATCAGTTTGAACCCCAAATTTCTGGCTTTTCCAGGATTATTGACACTTAAAAGAATTGCAAAAAAAGAAATCACATCATTATGATGGCCTCTTCAAAACAGCTGTCTGCCTCCCTCTTAAAAGGCCGAGCATATCCATTGCACGTGCAGCAGGAAGAATATTTCTTCATGATGTAGTGTTGAGCTGATGCCAAAATCCATCTGTTCCAGGGGAAAAAAAAAGCCAAAACTAACAGTGGGAGTTGCTGTCGTGATTGGATGGGCCACGTTGCAGCGAGGTTTGTTCCCAATGGAGCTGGTGTGGCTGAACGCTAAATAGTCATCATCAGCCATTGCTTCCGTGGCGGAGATGAGCTGGTGCCGCTCAGTGTTCGCTGATGCGCAGACCCTCTGGAAGATGCTGCTGTACCCAAATCTGATTTTCCAAGTAATAAACAGGAGGCGAGCAGCCGTGAGCCGGCAGGGATGGCAGCCAGGGTGCTTCTGTGCTCAGGGAGTCTGACGCGCTGTTCATCACCTCTGCTGTAGAAGTAGGAGCTGAGGTATAAACAGGGCACAGACATTTTTATTACTGCGCCATCAAACCCTGCCCAGGGAGATTTAAGGCGTTATTGCTGGAAGTAGCGCTTGGTGTAGTCAGAAAAGCGCCGAACCTCAGTGAGGAAATTATCCAAGCTTCTTGTTACAATGAAATTTATTTTCCCAGCGTTAAATAAAAAGGGTGGACGTGTGTGTGGGGTGGGAGATGCACCACTCCCAGCATGCGGTGTGCTGCTCCCTGCTGTCACGCAGCTTTTGTTCCAGCTGTAAGCACCTCATTGCAGTTACGTTGCTGTCTGGGGCAGCGGCTCCTTCTGGGTTGCACTTGTTTATATGAGCTGCACAAATCCTGGAGTTTTATTAGGGCTCATGGGCAGCGCAGGCTGAATGCTGCGGGCAGTGCCCAGCCCGGCAGGGAGCAGAAATGCCCCATTCCACCAGGTGCTAAATTGTAATACCCCCACGTGCGTTAAGATTGCGCCTTGGTTTGGTGTGTTAAATGCATGAAATGCGTTAAAAGTCGCCCAGCAGCATGCTGCAAGTCGGGGTCTGGGCTGTGGTGGAGCTCTGGGCTGCTGTGCTCACCTTTACAAACGGATGGGAAACCACCCACAGCCACCAAACAGCTGTGACAGGCAATGAGGCCGTGTAGCCTGTTCTGGGATTTTGTTTGTGCTGCCCTACCTGATTTTCAGTGTTGTTTCATCCATACTTGTTCTCCTCCTTCCTTTAAGCTCCATTTCGCCATCAGCCTCCACTCTCAGTCTTGGAGCTTTCAGCAGTGATTTGGATGCTGTTGAAGGATTTGGTCCACTTATGAAGAAGTTGCGTGGCCAAAAATCCTGGCTTATTCCAAGGGTCAAATCTGATGTCAGATTGCACAAGCTCTCCTACGAGTGTTGCATGGCTGTAAAAGCCAACCACCCAAAAAAGGAAAAAAAAACCCACACCAAAAACTACACACAAGCAAAACCCCAGAATTAAAATGGCAACATAAGAGAATAGAAGTGCAAGAGAAAGGATTTTGGCTCTATCCTCCTTTTGGAAGCTTCATTATCAAGTTATGGGGCTTTGATATTGCTATTGATTTCACATAGAAGATATTTGGATACTACAGTGGTGCCAATCATATTAAACCCTAGGACGGATGACTGCAAAAATGTAATAAGGTGATGGTTACAGCTTACATTTCTAATGAAAACTTCCCCTAATACATAGAAATCCATAATGAAATTGCTTCTTAAATGAATTGTTATTCAGGAATTTTCTGATTAGTATAAATCCCCTGTTATGTCATACCCCAATTAAATTAGACAGGATATTATTTTATGTAAGATTGTAATTAACTGAGCTGGAATTTGGCCAAGTAGCCATAGCTTATACCTGGACTGCCAGGAGATGTATGAGACTTTTAATATCAGTTGAGAACCGCCTGAGTTTTCCATTCATCCGGAAGATGATATATTACCTCCGCTTTCATTCCATCTGATGAACTGGGAACGTCGTCACCACTCAGTAAAATCTGAAGTCAGTGGGGAAAACCTGAATCAATACCTCTGAGAAGAACCGTGGCCAACACGAGGTCAGCGTCATCGTCTGTGGTCTTCCTTAACATGGGAGAGCCGACCGAGGGCTTCTTGGCTGAGCGCTGCTCTGGCTGTGAAACATCACCTTCGCTTTTGTGATGCTTCATCCAGGTTTGTGTTCTTTTTCCGGTTGTAAAAGGAAAGAGGTGATGGTGAGATGCTGTGCGCGTGTGCTCATACCGCGCGTCCGCGCGTAGGCTGGGGCGGTGCCGCAGCCAGGGGAGCTTGGAGTCAGGAAGATAAAAAGATATCTGGAATCAATACTTTCTGAATTAGATTTCTTTTTTTATAGGATTAAAAATGTCTCATGAGTGACCCAGAGGAAAAATGTAGACTGGAGGCAAAGTAGAAATGATTACTGTATCTAATAACTTCCCGGTGTCCGGCGGTGTTTGCAGTGGAAAGGAAAAGCGCTGGTGCCTGAGCATTGTGCATTATTACCTTCAGAGCGGTGGTTTTGTCTTTGTTTTGTTTCCTTCCTCTGTAATTGGTGCAAAAGCATTTTTTGCTGGAGAACTGTTGTATTTTTTAGAGGATAATTTTATAAATGTTATGGTTTTCAATAGTTACTAAACAGGAAGAAGGTAGCGTGTTTTCTAGTGCAGCCGTCAGTCCTTCTTGTTGTGGACATCACACTGAAAGCAGTGTAAATTTACACAGCAGTGTAAATGAGCACATCAGGTAGTTGGGCCACAGTGCTTTGTTACAGAGTGGGATGGCAAGCCTGGTGTGGATCTTTACAGTTAATAGATTTGTTGTGGACGTACGTTGATACCACCATCATCTAGCTGAGAGCTGCCCAACACCACAGTGCTTCATTCCGTCATTCAGCATTCAGTATGACAGGTCTGTGTCCCACCCCATACCCAAAGTCACGAGGTCTGTTGTGCGCAGCAGCTCATTGCTGTCAACAGCAGAGATGTTTTATAACCTTGCAGAAAATAAAAAGTTAGACTCAAGTGTTATCAAAAACCACCCAAAATGTTGAACTTGTCAGCATGTATTTGCTTAGATCCCTGTGAATACAAACCTTTTGGTTCTCGCTCTGTCTTTAATAAAACCAAATCCCCTTTCTCACCTGGCAGCTGTCAGCAGCAGGGAACTTTACCCTTCAGATTATCGCTTATTGAATCTTCAAGAAATTGAATTGTTCATTATGTGTGTCAGCTGTAGTTTACCAGAACGCTTCTGTCCCTCCAGGAAAGGGCTGATTGCTCTAATCATATAAGTCAGTCTGAAATTTTGGAAATCCATATGCAGCCCTACAGCACATCCGTGCCTTTTCATGTTATTGTAGAAAACGTGTTGAGTGTGCATCGCTGCCCATCACTCATTAAACACAAGCTCAATTTAGAAGCTGACAATATATTTTTAATGGGAAGGAGCGCTTTCTTTTTATGAATGCCTTGCATTGACCTTTGCCTTTTCTCTCCTGATGCCCATCTCTCTGAATCTAGACTTACAGTTCACGTGCCCTTATTTGTATCCCAAACAGCCAGCCTTCCATTAACCTGAATTTGCTTGATCTGACTCTCTCTTCTACATAATTTTTGGGAACTCGCATAAGGACCGTGCCCTTCATTGTGTGAGCAGAGTATGCTATCAGCAGCCGATGCTCACAGCATGCCCTGCTTTATTCCCAGCACAGGTTGGCTGATGCTGGTTTTCCCAGTGAGTGCAAAGACTCTCCTAGCTCAGGTCAGACTCCAGACCATCAAAGAAAGCACTGCAGTACTTAACTGGTAATATTTCAAAACAAATTACCTGATTTGCAGCAGGATTGTTAGTTCTCGCTGTGCACGGCATCAATGGAAACTATTTCAGAGTTGAGTGATCACATACGCTGCACAATACACACCGCTTGGCTTATTATAATGCCTTGATTCAGTGGAAGATAGTATTTCGCAAGCAGTGTGTGGGTTCTTTAGCAAATATTTTATATGAAAGAATATAACTGTGGAGCTACAGAAAAGGGACCTTAGAAGGATTCATATACCAGGCCTGAAAATCAGATAAAGATTCAAATCCAACCTCATTCAACATGACAAAATCCATTTTTACTCTTTAATGATTGTGGAAAATAAATGTCGTGGCAGTGGCTTGCATAGCACGAGAAACCTTGTAAGGACAGGAGAAGGTGCTCAGCAGAGGTCCCAGCGGGAGCATATTCTTCACAAATGGAAGAGGGATTTATGAGAATGAGGGGAAGGAGCGAAGGGGGAAGCTCTGCACATCAATTAAAAGACTCAGCAGTCCGCCTGTGTGCGTTGCTGGGACCTGCAAAGGGAGCCGGGTAGTGCTTTGCCATGCATTTGCTGAACGTTTCTTTGTTGGGAAATGAGGATGTTGATGTGGTGGCACATTGGTTGCTTTTGGAGAACTTGGAGCTTTCTGCTAGTGGGAAGCAATGGGAAGTGCGTCAGCAGGTGGGTGATTGCTTGTGTTAGCATTGCAGATAACTGGCACCAGTGGCACTGGACTAACGAAGATGTTCCCATTCTGAGGGGATTAGCAAGATCTCAGCTCTTGTGAGATTTCTTTTTCTGCATCCCAGCCTTGTTTTTCTTCCTGACCTGCTTTGGACACCAAAAATAGTTCCGGTGATGGAAGAAAAAAAAAATGGTTTAAGGCTCTTTTCCATTGAATCAGCAAACAGATTGAATGCATTGCGTTGAGAGCTCAGCAACAGAAGTGGGAAGTGATGGGTTCCCAGGGGCTGGAATTAACACTTAGGACTCTTTATAGCCAGCTGCAGCAAAATGATCTGAGCCTCATACACCTATATGTCTGTGTGTATATATATGCTTTTTTGAAACATTCATCATGCTAACACAGTGATCTCCCATGTTCTTTTGAGATGGTCTCTTGAAACCTTCTGCCCAAGTGTGGATACGTTTTGCAACTCTCCATGTGATATGGAGTTGGTTAAAAATGTGTGGTGCTGTAGAAGCAAGAGCTGTGCAAGAGAAACCGCTGCTCTGAACGAGTCTGGCTGTTCGGCGGCTTTATCATCTCCTACATTCAGTGCTGGAGAACTTGTAGTAAAATTTGTTGTTTTATCTGGTGAGAATTATGTGCCTGATATGGACTATGAGCTCTGATGGTGAAGTCCTACAACATAACCCACGGCTGTTTCTCACTCCTGATTCATTCTGGACCAGTAGAACTGCTGTAGGACTCTGTGTATTTTTCTTATCTCCTGAGAAACGTTGCCATTTGGAGTAAATATTATTCTGTTTCTAATGGGCTTGAAATGTATTTCAAGTTTTCCAATTACGTATTTCATTTATTTCATGAATGTGAAATGACACTGCAGAGAGCAGAGTTGTGAGCTGGCCTGCACCGAGCTGGAAGAGGGTTCGCTTCTGCGTTTTGAATTTAAACACGCAGAAATTAATTAATGAAATGGAAGTTGTTCGCCATGAGATGCCTTGCATTTCTCTGGCTAAGAACCAGATGCACCAGGAAAAAAACAAGATGGTCCACAATGACTTAGTATAGCACTGACCTGAGGCAGTGACTGGGGGTGTGCTTGGCACGGTGCTGCTGCCCCACCGTGGGGTCAGGGAGAACACACAGAGCTGATTTGTACCACTCACTGCTGTGTAGCTGGCATGAGAGTCTGACCCAATAAATAATTTAGCATTGAAATAATTACTGGTGGAGCATATGGAGCTCTGTGAAGCCCGAGACAGTTTGTCTACTCCTACAGTCGTAATACATATGTTAGAGCTGTGGTATTAAAACAAGCTTTGCACTGATTAGCCTGTATTGTTGCTTCTCTGTTTGAATTGGACTCGGTGCTGTTTGTCCTGTGCAATTCAGTTCAAGAAAAGGATTAAGGAGTGTTACTAAGAGTTATTGCAGCCTGAATGCCTTTGCACTCAGTACAGAAATACCTGTTGTGTTGTTCCTAATGTACTTCATCCTCAATCCTTTCCAGGGTGTCTGGGTTTGATTTTGGGATCTCTGTTCTTGCTGTTTCCTCCTCAAGATCTGTTTTATGTCCATTTTTAGTTGTATCTGCGTGGTTCTGCCTCCCAAGCTGCTCTTAAGTGCAGTTATTGAATTAATTACACAGTTTTGAAAAGCAAAATCTCTTGCTGATCCCATCTTTGTTCCAGGGAGTGGTACAGGAGAGCACCAGGTGATGCTGGCCGTGCTGTCACCTGCATTTCAATGTCCCAAAGCACAGGGACATGAGGTGGGAGATCAGGAGCACGAGAGCGGATTTTCTGTGGCCACTTATCCTCACACTGTGCTGTTGTCAGTGCTGGGCATTGCCTGGCGTCCCTGAAGTTCATGGGTAGTGTTAGTCCAAATCCTTAAAACTCTGCATGAGAGAACGAATAACCAAATCCACAACAGCAGAAAGATTGGTCCGCGCTGGTTTAAAATTCTGAATGGAAGCACATCATGAGCGTGTTGCGCCAGCAGAACCGCACGTCTCTGTGCAGGTAGAGGCTCCGTGACATCATTCACCCATCTGCTGCTGCGTGCTGGTTGCAGACAAACCCGCAGGCGTGGGTGTACGAGTGCTGTTCCCTGCCTGAATTGACAAATCCAACACAGATCTGGGGAGGATGAACCTGGAGATGGGCTGCTGCGGTCCCAGCGCGCAGTGAGAAGCAGCGCTGCCTTTGAATGCGGAACCCGAGCGTTTGGAGGGTTTGTTCTGCGGAATGAAAAGAGAAATTAGAGCTCTTTGTTCGGTGATCACAAAGGAAAAATGCCTTTGTCAGAAAAATGCATTCACATCTTTGTTTTTCATTTGTGCATGAAAAAGATCAATGAAAACAAATGCTTCATGAAAACGTTACAGGCGATGAATTATTTCAGATAGCTCTTCCATGAAGCGTAGGAAGCAGTCGGGTAAAACCCAGCAGCCAACTGTCCCAGTGGTTCAGGTCCTAATAAAACCTTAAACCCATGGTTCTTCCCCAATCTCAAATGCGCAGAAAGAAAGATAATTTATTTCATCTCAAGCTGAGAATTTTATCTTTTAAAACACGGCAAACTGATTTACAAGGTTTCTCCTGTAAGTCCCTTACAGTAAATTACCTGTCACAAGGGTCGTGGATCCCTGTCTGCATGTTTGAATAGAACGTATAACAGATTTACAGCATTAATAATGGGACTGTCTTTGGAAAGCTCTCAATTTGCAACAGTGAGAGTGGAAAGATGGCAGCCGGGTTATTTAGCGCCCTGCCTATCCTCCTGAGGTTGTGAGCAGAACGCGGCTGCTGATTGCTGAGGGTGTGCTCAGGTGCATCGACCTTGACTGGAAAACCTAAAGATCCTCTTACCTGAAAGGAGCATCAGTGCTGGCAAAGCCTGGGGACAGCTGGAAGCGCAGAAGCTTTGGCTGGGAGAGGAGAGCAGCGCATGGCAAATGGAGTGGGCCGATAAAGCTGTGCCCTGTCGTTATTTTTATTGGTTATCCTGCAGCCAGAGAAAATGTGTTGGCAAAGCCCCTTGTGCCACTCATCCCTATTGCCCAAACAGAATCATTTTAACAAAAGAGTGCAGGAGGAACCATTTTTTCACATCCCCTTCTTTCCGCATCAGAAGAAGAGACCATCTGCCAGCGCAGAGGTTGTACCTCTGACAATGCCTACGCAGGAGCGTTAACGTGCCATAAATTAACCAAATATTATGAGAGCATCGGAGCGGTCTTGTCATCATCGCCAGTGCCTCCTCTTCATGCAGAGTGTGTTTTTTGGCCCAGCGATGTCACAGCCTCAGGACCGCCAGCCCTGCTTGCCCACGTGTGGAACCCAGTATAGAGCAGCAGGGCGCGATGCCCAGCGCGTGAGCCCAGGAGCTGCGTTCTCATTTCTTTTCGCCCAATTCTTCAGCTGACAGAAAGCCCCAAATCAACCAACTGATTCCAGCCAAGTAGATGAAATTTGTTACCGTTCCTGCAGAAATGGAAATAATGAAATCGCTATTTTAGAGCCTCTCTTTAATAAAATACGCTATCGTCGGACTAACGTTATATCTCTGCAGAAATTCATATACTCGTGTGTACATCTCTGAAATTAGACTGGTGCACTTGAAATAAAATCCTGCACTTTATGAACAATTCCAGCTGGGGCCTGCTGTAATGATACTTCTATATCAGGCGGGGATAAGTGTCACCGCCAAATAGAAATAGTTGCTCTTCCATGCATACGCAGGCCATTGTCTTATATAAATGTGTGCTGCGGAGCCCCGGTGACATGGCCTGTATATCTTACTCATCTGAAGGGAGTTTACATTTCATTCTCGTTTATCTGTAAACAATCTACACAGCTCCATGGCAAGTGAGAGATGGATAGAGTCACTGATGGGAAATTTAATGCACATCTGAAACATGAGCCAACATTCAGATGTACGTCCTCTCGTTTTTTGCCAAATCAGCTTGCTGGAGATTCAGACAAAGCTTGGTTCCTTGTGGCAGAGCAGTGGCTCGGGCAAGGTGCCTGTGGGAAGGGGCACAGGGGTCCAGGGCTGGGCATGGCTGCCTCTGTCTGTAGCTATGTTGTACCTTCTTCAGGCCATCTAGAGGCAATGCACTGCATGGCTGGGGGAGCTGGACCTTTCCATCCTGCGGGAATGAGCATCTTTCCTTCTGCCTACCTGGGGCATTTCTCTCTGTTGAACTTCCTGGAGTTCCTGTTAACCCATTTCTGCAGCCCATCAACATTCCTTCAGGTAGTTCATAAAAACTCTTCTGATCCCCTTGTTGGGTTACTGTGTAAAACTGGTAGCAGCTGTGTAAAAAGGCTGGTAGCAGCTGAGCTGGTTAGATTACATCTTGACCTTTTTTTTTTGCCTCTTCTTACTTCTGTTGTGCCCTAATGTACCTCTGGGATGCGCAGCACTCTGTCTTGTCCTGTCCTGCCTCTAAGCTGCAGCAGGCAGCTCTGGGATGGAGAAACCCATTGGAAGCCCTGAGGCTTCCCTTGGAGCTTTCCCTGGTCCTTCACTGGTATTGCATCTCAGTACCAGTAGCATTTAGGGCATAAGTATGAAATGTTTAACAGCAGTGTAACAGAACAGGAGACATTTGCTGAAATTGCTCATTAATCTATGATGCACTGATTGGGAAAGCTCTCCTGTGTTCCTGTGAGGTGGGTTGGGAGGTGCTGGAAATGCCTCCAACATAACAAACAGGGAAGAAATTCTTGGGATACAGTGATCACCCTTTAAACTGGAACTTCTTTCACAGATCAATGACCTCACTATATCATAGGCACACGTATAACAAGAAAGAGAAGGAAAGCAGAAGAGATCTGTATTATGAACAATAGGAAAAAATGTCTGAGCAATTGCTTTAAGAACTTTGAGATTATTGATTTTGGAAGCTTATTTTTGATGGAGAGCGCAGCAGATTTCCTTGTTGTCGTTTCACCAGAAGCTGACTGCATCCATGGAGTTTTACTTTAAAAATGTACAAAAACAGCAGGAGGGGAACTGCACCTGGAGCTTCCCCTGCTAGGTGCCATTAATTGCTGGAGAGTGGGGCCAGTGGAAAGCACAGCAACGTAAGTGTCTTTGCAAAGCAGGATGGTTGCGTAGCATTCACTGCTTGCACTTTGTTGTGCAATTTGAATGTAGGCATGTTGGCACCTGGCTTGGAAATGTTTTCTTGGAGGTATACATAGCTGTGTGCCTAGTGCAGGGGGAAGGACAAGAAGAGCAGGCTGGGAGGGACAGAGGTGCCTGAAGAATGTAGGAAAACCATTGCAGGGATGGGCAGGGTGACCTTGCCAGCATCTCATGGCTGCATCGGGGCCAAAGGAGCCGTCTCTGCAGGGCTGCTCCTGCAAAGAAGGGGAATGGCTGCACAAGCCAGAGAGCAGAGTGCCCTCCTGTGCTCAGCTCTGCACGCTCCAGCAGCGCTTCTCTGGGAGGCAGGTGTCCTTCTCTGACAGGTCACTGGCAGGGGGTTTGCACAAAGGGTTTGTGCTTCACGCTTCTGAACAGAGAGAAAATAAAGAAGATTGCAGATTTTGCCTACAGACGGAACTCGTGTACTTTGCACCTCGTTTGCGTGTGCTGGAAGGTTTTGCCGCTTTCTGTATCTGGGCATATTTGAAGTGAATGATGTAGTTGCGCTGGGATAGAGGAATCATACTGATGTTAGTGAGGTTTGAGACAAAGTAAGTTGGAGCAGTATCAGTCATCTTTAAACCAGAGCAGAGAGGATGAACGTGAGAGAGCTTCTGCCAGGATAGGGGACTGCATAAAAAATTACCGCTGCCCCTGTGCCCTGCATTGCTTCGCGGGGCAGCTCAGTCCTCAACGACCTCTGCAGCATCTGTCCGCACTCAGCATCGATGCCGCAGACTCATGCGTGTGCTGTCTGCCTTGTGACAGAGCTGGAGGTAACAACAGAGAAACCCACAGACAACCTTGAAGTCGTTGATGCAATCCAGAGGATTTTAATGGAATACCAACATGAATACGATTGTTTCAATGCTGTTAGCAGTCCCAAAGTGATCTTCCTGTACCGTGCTAGTTGATGAAATACCCGCACTGAGTGGTTTGGCTTATTTGCAAACCTCCTGCCACCTGGATCTGAATCAAAATAACTCTACTTTCATGGAGTAAGGAATAAGGCATGCCTAAAATATTAAATTTCCCCAACAATTTATATTGCATTATTTTTAATTACATTAGAGTTCCTGCTACGTAATTACTCTGCAAATGCGTTCCTGAGTTAAAGATGTGCAGATTTGTTTTGCACCGCTGTCTTCCATTCCCAAAGTCAAACGCTACTTTTTGGTAGGTTTTATATGTGCATAGTTTAGGTGGGAAGATGGTTGGACCCTTACATGCACACTGTGACTGACAGTGATGTGTGCCCCAGTGAGGTGGTGCCTTCCCCTGGAGCTGTTGTGTTGCTTGGCTCACACCGAGTGCTGTGGGATCTGTGGGGGCTGGAGCACAACCACGGGCGAAGCACTGCTTGTATTTTCCTAGGAAAGAAGCAAATGGGGCTTTAACAGGAGTGTGCTGGGAAGGTCACCTCCATGGCTGTCACTAAGGTGGAAACCTGGCGGTGGAGAATGGTGATGTACCACAATTAAAAACAGAAAAGCATAGAGGAAGATAGAGCTGGTTCCTGACATGGCCAAGGGCAGGATCCATCCCTTGGTTTGTTTTCATGGTCGCACCAAGTTCCAGTTGGTATTGTTGCTTCAGTGTATTTCTGTGCATGTTACATGTATCACCCAGGCAGCAGCTCTCTGTGGTACCTGACAGTAGATAAAGATGAAGCGATGCCTATAAAATGTGATGTTTGCTTGCTTGGTTGTCTTCTAGATTAAAAGATCATAACTTAAAATGAGGCTATTGCAATCTATTACACGCAGAGCTGTTAATTTAATTTCATTACGTTATTGCTTGTCCGTTCGAGTAGCATGGACGGTCCTTTCTGAGAAGTGTGACACTAATAACGTAACTACAGCGAGAAAGGAAATTGGCATTAAGATGTTATGTGATTTTTCTATTGATCCTTCATTAGAGCTGCTCAAGGGTCTGTTGCTGACACAGGGGGACGTCGTGGGCACAGGAAATGAGCTCTCGAGGTCTGTGGAAGCAAAATTGCATTCAGCGTTGGCAGAGGCTGAGGAGATTCTGAGCAAACTTCCCTCTGCTCCCAATGGTCTGATGCGAGGCAGTGGATTGCAGGGAAGGAGGTGGATTGCTCCCTTGGTGCTCAGGGGTGATTTAATGATTTTGCTTGAAAAGTGGGCATTTAGGACAATTAAGTGTGAGGGTCTGACCTGGGAATGTCAACGGTAAGAGGTGTTGGGCTCCCGCAAAGGTGGCATTGCCCGAAGTTAGAGGCAAACCTTCACTTTAATAATTCAGTATTACTCTCAAATGCTGTGGGATTGCGGATCCCTTTTTGTTCTAAAACCATTTTGTGCGATTAGAAAGAGCTGCGGAATCTTTCATTTACCTCCTAAGAAATGTGCGCTTCATTCCTGGATTTGGGGTTTCCCTGCACTCGTGCAAATTTAATGAAAACAAAGCGGTAGCATCCAGCGGGGCGTTCATGCTCAATTGCTGCTTCCATATATTGCTGGGATTTAAACACTCTGCAAGAGCCATAACCAGGAAGTTAGACGAGTGCTTTGCTTGAGCAGCAGTCTGCTAATGAGATCTCCAGGCCTTGAAGTAACCTTGTCTGGGGTGTGTGTAGGTTTCTACGAGGAAATTCTTTAAAACCTTCCTTCATAATCTCGGTCTGGAATTTGCTTCAAAGGGCTTTGACACAGCAGTGAGAACCACACTGTAATATTTGTAACATTAAATGTGCTGTGCGCAGTAACATTTATCACTGTCGCAGTGATTATCTGCCTCTAATTAGGAAAGAGCAGAGGAATCTATCAGCGCTCAGCCCCCCGCAGTGGGGGGGGTCCGTTAACCTCCCATCCGAACCCCCCCCCAGCAGAAGCAGCGCTTTGTGATCAATCCGTGCAGCTCTCTCTTGGCACCTGCAAGATGCCAGCGCAGAGAAACTCATTGAGATGCATTCTTTAAATTTCTGATGCAGATTGCCATGCGGTGTGCTCCAGCAGTTAAGGGTGGTACAGGCGTTTACCTGGGCTCGCACCCAGGCTGCCTGCACGGCTCTCCTGCACCCGTCTGCCTCTGCCTGTGGGCACAGAGTGCAGCAGCACGAGGGAGCAGAGCACGGAGCAGCACTCCGATGGCACAGAGTCACAGGAGCACGTGTGGTTTTAAAGATTTCCAGAGATTTATGGAGCGGGGTCAGGTTTGTGCGTTGATTTATTTCAGTCTGAATAACCACAGATAAACAAAGCATCCATGACTGCGCTTGAACAAATTGAACCTGAGCTGCAGCGAAGGGCTGAGTGGGGCGGGAGCTGAGCCATGCGGGTGCTCCTCTTGGTCCCATTTGCTGCTTGAGGAGAGCGGGGCGAAGAGTCGGCAAACAACATCTGTTGGGGCCAGGGGTGAAGTTAAGCCCTGCGGTACCCCTGCTGCGGGTGCAGTGCATCGGCACGTCGCTGCTTTGCTGGGATGGGGATTTCAGTGCAGGCTCCACAGGCTGTACAGCAAAGCTCGTTTCCTTCCCCATAAATGACACGTGGAGTCTGCGTGGGGCTGGAGCAGCAGGAGCCTCCAGGTTGGGCTCCATCTGAGCCCTGTTGCATACCCAGAACACTTTTGAAAGTCTTGGAATAGCTTGCTGAAGGCGCTCCTTGCGAGCATTTAATACTTAAATACCTTTTAATCATCCTCATATCCTTATTAACGCCTACACATGCTGCCAGTCCTTATGGACGCAAGGGGAATGAGGAGGACTCAGCTGCAAACTGCTGCTCCTGCACTGATGTGGGCAACGGGAACATCAGCCGGCACAGCGACGCCAACAGGAACAGAGCAGTGCTTACAGTCACCGCAGCACAGGGCAGAGAATATGCCAAGCAAGACCTTTGTGAGAGCAGGTCTCCCACTGGCTGATAAGGGGTAAAATATAATTTGATTTTTTCTGAAGTGGCACAGTGAGTTGCATTACTGCCTGAAAAAGCCAATGAGGGTACAGTATTCCATTAATAACAAGCAGGGAATAGATTACCTGCAGATGACATTTTGTAATTGAATCACAATCTAATATCCCGGTAATATATTACAATAATAAGAATATTAGGATGATTAAAAGATATTTAAAACTTCAGCCAACAGAAATGCAAAGACCCAGCGCCGGGTAGAAGACAGATGATGTGTATGTGTTTCGCTGATTCTCAGAACCAGGCAGGTAATTTGATGGGGTTTGGCTCTGCGGTGTCATAAAGTTCCTCTCTGATGTGTGCTTGAAGTCTGTTTGTTGTCAGTTCTAAATGTTTCTTCACAACAACAGCGGTACCAGGGGTGACCTTAAGTGCAAGCATAAGATCTGATATATTCTGCATACATCCAGCACGATACGTAAGAAATGTTCACGTGGGAAACAGTTGTTCATTCCCCAGTTCTTCTGGGAGAAGACTGGATGCTCAGCACCAGGGCCACAGTCATTGGAGCAGGTGAGGGGGGTTCTGCTGGTTCTGCTGCTGTCTGCCCTGGCAGAGCAACCAGCACACATGACTGCAGGTCCGTAATGCTGCGCCGAGATCCAGGAGGCCCAGCACGGGTGTGTGGTTGGGGAGTGCTCGTGCAGTGTGATGGAAACGTCTTCTGTTTGCCCTGGAGATTTGGTGAATCACTCAAACAGAGCCGTCCTACGCTTCCGTCTGTCTCACGCGCTTCCATCACCCGTCACGTTAATGAGTGGCAGGTAATTGTGTGAGGGCTGCGGGTAGGAGGAGCAGGAGACCCTCCTGAGTGCTGCTTGGAGTTAGTGAGCGTGGCAGTCACTTGTTAGCAGAAATGCAGCAGTCTGCGAAATCAAATGTGTATAAGATAAATAACATTTTGCATTTAAGTCCTGAAGTGGATCTTCCTGCCTGGCTTCGATAAGGGGTGCAACGGCATCCCTTAGGAAGCTCACGGCCACCACCCAGCTCCCTGCCAGGAGCATGGCACCGCGACTCCCAGCCCCTTCCCACCCCACACCCTTCAGGTTTAGGAGAAATTTGTGCTCCAAAAGAGTGGTCGGGCACCGGCACAGCTGCCCAGGGACTGGGGGAGTCCTTGTCCATGGGGGTGTTCCAGAGCCATGGGGATGCGGCACTGGAGGACACGGTCAGTGGGCATAGTGGGGTGGGCTGGGGCTGGGGATCTGAGAGGTCTTTTCCAACCGGAATGATTCTGCAGTTCTACAGCTTCCTTCCTCCCCTTTCCCTCCACTCTGTATCTGCACGGATCAGCCTCCACAGAGTGACACGGGAGAACCAGGAAAATGTCCCTTTTTCAGCTTTGCCAGTGCTGAGATGTGCAGTCCCAGGCAGAGAGGCACAACAATCTTCTATTGCCACAATCTATTCTAAAATTTATTATGCTTTAATTGATCTTTAATCAACACAGCTTGGTTAGTGCTTATTTATTACTGAGTAACACGGACTCCAGAACCCATTGAAATAAAACCCATTCGAGGAAGGAAACTGCTGACTGAAGGCTCCGGCTCCCAGTCACGGGGGGAACTAGTACAGACAGAATCCCATTAGATGAATGCCTGTAAAGAAAAAGCCAGCCTTCTGTGAACGGGAAGATAAAGTGCAGCCATAATTTAAGCTGTTTGATATAGTAAACAGTTAGAATATGTTTTGCAGATTCCTTACTGTAGCGGTGAATCACTCCCAATTCACTCACTGCACGAATATCAGGCTTGTCAAAGAAAAAGTATTTCCTGTGCATTTCTGTTCGGAAATTAAATGGGTTTGGGGGCTGTCTATAGAAGCGCATATACTGAAGCGTGCTTTGGTGGTGAGCTGGATATTTTGCAGTATTGGATTTAAACCTGGCCGTTGAGCGGCACCTGGAGCCAGGAATGCTGGGACTTAAAACTGCACAGAGACTATTTCTGCATCACCTACAGTGGGTTCGAAAGGTTCAGTTTTTGTTTTCTCGAGGAGCTGAGAATAGAGTGGTTTTGTTGTGCTTTGGGGCACTGTGGGGGAATTTCTGCTCCTTGGTAGACCCCCGCACACAGAATCACAGAATCATTCAGGTTGGAAAAGACTTCCAAGGTCCTGGAGCCCAACCCAGCCCACCCCACATTGTCCCAGTCTGACCCAGCCCTGCCTCAGTTTCCCCCAACCCGAATGTCCCCTGTGTCCCCTGTCCCTGCACCATGGTGGGGGGGGACGACACATGGGGAATAAATGTGGCTCTTCTCCCACCCCTGCATGGCTTGGGACTGAGTCTGGGGACAAGGGACAGCCTGACCACGGGGACACCATGGCCATGGGGACGTGGGACACCATGACACATGGGGACACCATGGACATGGGGACACAACGATCAACGGGGACGTGGGACACCATGACAATGGGGACACCCTGGCTGTGGGGATGTGAGGCACCATGGCCATGAGGACACCATGACCCACGGGGACAAGGGACACCATGGCCATGGGGACGTGGGACACCATGACAATGGGGACGCCCTGGCCATGGGGACGCAACCATCAATGGGGATGTGGGACACCCTGACTGTGGGGATGAGGGACACCATGGCCACAAGGACACCATGACCCATGGGGACGAGGGACACCACGGCCATGGGGGACACCATGACTCATGGGGATGAGGGACACCATGGCCATGGGGTCGTGGGACACCATGACAAAGGGGATGCCCTGGTCATGGGGATGCAACCATCAATGGGGACGTGGGACACCCTGACTGTGGGGACGAGGGACACCGTGGCCATGGGGACATGGAACACCATGACAATAGGGATGCCCTGGCCATGGGGACATGGGACACCATGGCCATGGGGACACCATGACTCATGGGGATGAGGGACACCATGGCCATGGGGACGTGGGACACCATGACACTTGTGGACGCCCTGGCCATGGGGACATGGGACACCATGGCCATGGGGACACCATGACTCATGGGGATGAGGGACACCATGGCCAT
>JANHGO010007761.1:0-52441 GCA_024606505.1 Aquila spilogaster | reverse complement strand
AGAACTGAATCTGGGGTGCACAACTCAAATCCTCTAATCTGCTACAGCTTGGGAGAAAGGGAGAGGGAGGAAAATCTTTCTTCTGGCTTATAACGTCAACAAGTTATAACTTCATGTCAGATCATCTACTCCACACATCAGGCTAACAGGTAATGGAGCTACAGCCCTGTCCGTTCATCACCCGCTCCCGTCCATCCAGGTGAGCGCGGCATCCGAGTCCTCCTTCGTCCTCGCACGGAGTCCTTGGGAACCCACAACAGGGAGGTTTTTACAATGTCTCACCTTGCAAGAGCACATACGTCCACATCACAATTGCATCTTTCAACTGCAAACTCCCCAGAGGTAGGTGCCTCTCATTATGTGTTGTGAATGTGTCGAGCATACTTTGGGGCACTATAATAACACCAATAAATTAATGCTTGTAAGGTGTGAAAACTGTCACAGTGCAGGCACTGGAGAAGTACGAAGACATGTTATTACTGTCATTATGGATCTCCACACATAGCTGCACTGTGCAGCTCTGCAGGGAGAAAAAATCCTAACCGGAACTAAAACTTTAAAATAGTTGAGCTCTAATTTCTTCTGAACAATCACAGAGCTGTTTCCGCAAAGCATAGTCACATACTAAATCTACCAAGTGAGATGCAATATTCTGCCAGTGCTTTGCAGGATTTGATTTGTTGCTGTATCTTGTTTGTAAGCTGGGGATGGGAGTGGGGCAGCCGCAGGGCCCCACGAGGCTTTTCCCTTGTAACCTGACAGCAATTCCAGCAGCCTGGTTGTGAGTTACCACCATGAGTGGATACTGCTGGTGATTCCATGAGGATAAATACTCAAGTATGACCACAGCCAACAGAAACTGCTTTTCAGGAGCACCTGCCATGTTAGGCCCATGAAATCAGCTATAGAAAACCATCAAGCAAAAGAAAACCCATGCAGAGGTCAGGTTTTGGTGCACTCCCTGACTGCTGGGAGGGACGTGAGGTTGCAAACAGTCCCACGCAACTCCAGAGGAGCAGCTGAGCAGATGCAGCACATCCCTCCCTGGGCAGAGGAAGGAGAATACAGCCCTGCGCTTTGCTGGCTTGACAAATGCAAACAAGGTTTGGCAATTGGTTTCCTTCAAAAAACACACGCCAGAATTTTCCAGTTGGATGGAAAAGCAGAAAATGAAGGTCTGAATTTGGCAAACAATTTACCCTTTAATTTCTTCTGTACAAGACCTGGAGATTTTGGACTGTCCCTGGCAGCTAAAAAATGAATTGCAATGGGCAAGAGAGATCCCAGTTGCCCACTGCCAGGCCATCAGCACGGCTGTGGTGAACAGGCTGCACAAAGGGAAACGTTCATTTTGTGTTTCCCTCGCCCATGAGCAGGATGTAGCAAGCAGAAGAGAGACACGCACTGCTTTATTGTTCTCAGTTCCTCAAATCCTCACGAGATACCTCCGCTTCATAAAGTCTCGGAGAAGATAAGCTCTTTTGACCGTCTTAATTTAACCCCACATCAAGCGTTTGGGATGAGCACCGTAATGCTTACGTGGAGTCGACTCCCCTCCTAAGTGACCAGCAGAGCTTCGTCTGTTCCTCCTGCATCCCCAGCGAGCTGGCACACACGCCGCATGCACAGGGACCGCGGCGCGCTCGGGGATGGAAGACAGGCGTGACGGGATGCACGAGTGCTTCTCAGAGGCTGCGGAGCCTCCTATACTTGTCTGCTCCTGCTTCATGAATCCAATACTAATAATGTTTTCCCTGTATTTTCTCATGCCTTCCTTCTTCCTAAAACTACTTGTTTTCCTGTCCTGTCCACACCAGAGAGCAGAAAAACTGCTTTCAAGTCACGAGCATGGCAATGGTATACTTAAAAGGCAGAGGCAATTCTAGCAGGGGAGAGTGGGAAGAAGGTTGCTGCCCACATCAGACATCACGTCAGCCAAGTATCACATTTCCTGCACAGTCTGGGAATGAAACTGCCATTTCTGTCTCATTCGGCATCGTTTCAAACTCGCTATGCAGCCCACGCTTATGTAATACTACCATTTACATACTCAAGGGGCAGAAAGCAGCATACAATTAAAATGAAACTTTTAGCAGTTGACAACTGATCCTTTAGCTACAAATTGTATTTGTAACATTTGATGGTCGAAAATGTACGTTTGTAACAATTTCTGTACATAAAGTCAGCTTACCGCTCAAAGGGTATGCGAACCTGATCGTGCACCAGGAAAAGGCAGACTAAGGGTGTTAGTACTCACATCTGGCTAGAAGATGCTACTAAATTATGTGAGCGGTGCAACGAAGAAGCAGGTGCCTTTCTGCCAGCATCTCACAACACACTGTCGGTGCACTTGAAAGGACTCACTCAGGTGCCTTTCACAACGCTGAACCTGCTGCAGCAGAGTGTGAATGACGAAGGCATGCTACAGACTAACACCCACTACCTCTAACATCCCTCCTAGCTTTTTTCTTTTTTTTTTTAATTTAAAGGAAAACCATTAACAAAATTAAGCTGCTTGAATTACTCAGGATTATGTGCCAATAGCTGTCAGAAAGCAAACACTGTATGACCTGTAGCCTAGAGGAGGATGTAGCATTAGGACACTAATGGTTGCAAGATGCAAATTGCTGCCGTGAAGTGAGCTGCATTTCCATCTGCCTTTACCTCTGCAATTTCCTCAAACAACTCCATCTGCCACTTAACTGCAGAGTCATGCTGCGACCATTTTGACCCAAAGCTCTTAGAGGTTGTAAAAAGGTTGGTTTGTTTGTTTCCAAAACTGTCACTGAGCTTTTATTTTCTTTTATTTTTTTCCCCAGGATGGGAAAGGCTTCTTTTTCCCCCCCTCCATGTCTCAGGGGCAAAGCTGCATTGCAGTTCCCCAAAGTTTCACAACTAGACAGGCAGGCTGGACTCCTGGTTGGTATTGCTGAGATAACTTTCTGGCTTTTTCTAGCTTTCTGGTTCCAGCTACATTTGGACCCTGTAAAGTGCCAAAGTTACTAGTTACCGTCAAGGTATAGGGCTGACACCTGCACTGAGAGCGGCCTCCTGTGCATCATCCCACCCAAGCGATGCCTGCAGAAGCACCCAAAAAAAGGTGCATCATCCCACCATGCTGCAGACATGACACGGTGGGCGGCGAGATGGAGTCGGGGCTCCCAAAAGCTGCGCTGTGGGTGATGGAGTCAGACTGCTCTTCATGCAACCACGTGCTCTTCCTGGGCACTGAGCTCTGGCTGCTCTTGCAGGGTTTCCCCTGGCAGAGATATGGGAAAAACTGGACAGAGCTCAGAGAACTGCCTATACATTTAGGTGGCCTGCTCTTCCCTTGGTACGTAACGCAAGCTGGAGGAAGCCTTTGCTGCTACACATCATGGAATCACACACTGTTAAAACTGTGTGATATTTCATGGCTGGTCTTTGAAGTATCATACTGAGAATGCCCAATTACCCCAGTCCTTTCCAATTAGCGCACACTGCAGCCAAACCGCTCTTCCAGCCAGCTTGTTGCAACTCAGCTCCAGCGCTTTCCCGGGAGGTGGATGGTCGCTGAAATGACCCAGCAAAGAAATGGAGTTGACAGTACAACCTGCCTTTAGCATACACTGCTAAATTAAAACATACCTCTTTCCTTGTGGCAGTGTCATTCAGGATCTTGTTGGGTGTGCTTGCCAAAGCTGTTGAACATGACCCTACCCAAGATGACTTCATTTATGTACGCACATTGATGCTAAGAAGAAGGAAAAGATAATCCAGGAATACGTGATTCCTGTAACACCTAGATGAGGCTGGTGATGCACTTGGACAGATCAGTCTATAGTTTTGCACTGGTGGGACCTCCTGCTCAGGCAAGTACCAGTTTTGTGACTCTGAGCAATTCAAAACTACAGACTGATAAGAGAGAGAAAAAAAGCTTTACAGTTTTACTTGCAGTGTCCTTCCCTACATCCAAAGGGCTTTTGATTAGTTATTAGATTAGTTTCCTCATTCCACTCTAACTACAATGTATGGAGATTAATTTATTACAGGTTCTGTATTAGTCAAAGAATCTTAAAAACCATAGATGAAAAAAAGACTTTGAGGCTAATTCCTAATGAGAGCTTGTGTCATCTCTAAACTTCAGTTGAACTTCCAGAGCCCCTTTGAAGAAGCAAAGTATTTTAAGAAGTTTCCTGAGGTGACATAAAACTTTCAGTTTTATACATTTTACAATAAACCATATTTTTCTGCTGAACCCATGTAGAGATCTGAAACTATCAAGCAACAAGTCTGCCTATTAAAGCCCCTGTCTTTTGTTGGATATTTCACTCACATTAACTAGGAAATTGCTCAGCCCCATTGTCGATAAGATAAATGTGTTCTCCCTGGAAAATCTTAGTGGATTTTAATAGCAGATTCCGCCTCGTAGTTTCTTGTTTCTTTCTACATACATAGTAATGGTATCTGCTTTGAAGTTCTTTATCTTGCTTTATCCCTTCTACTTTAAGGAGCAATTTCTTGTTATTTCTTGTGCTGGAACTAGCCTTTATGTAGAAGTCGTCTGAAAGTACAAAGAATAAAAGTGTCCAGCCTTGCAGAACTGTGAGCATCTGTCTAATAGAAATGTCTGCAGTTTTTCAAAAACAGTGAAACCATGTTACTGCCTTTCAAGTCTCCCCAGATTGTCAATGCATTGTGAAATGCAGTCTTAGAATGACATCTTGGTTTTGCATTCAGTCTCTCTGGGCCCAACCCCAGGGAGGACTGAGTACTCTTGATGCGAAGCATCTGTAGCTGTAAATACCATCTGTATAGCTACTGAAGATACTTTTGAGCAGCTGCTGGAAAGTAAAAACGAGACCCAACTCTATCCAAAAGGGAAATTTGAGAAGTCCACATTTTCTAAAGAAATACAGTTTTCACAAAAGCTATTGCGCTACCATTTTGTACTGAGAAGATTATCTGTACGGCCTGCTAGAGCACCACCCAGAGGAGATGGCTGCTTTCCCAGGCTAGCTGTCCTCCCGTGAGCTAACCCAGGTACACCATCAATCCACACAGAACAAGCCAGGCCACCAGGCATCAGGGGAAGAGAGCTCGGCTACGCAGAGAAAAAGGGTATCGAGCCCTTCATGCTCCCAAGACCTTCTCCAGGAACACAAACCAGAGTAGAGCCATAGTCTAGGTTAAGACAAGTAGGAATTCGTTAAGACGGGCACCCTGAGGCCTGGATTCTTCTCAGGCAGCTTTGGAAAGCTAGCCGAGGAGGCTGAGTGAGAAACATAGCGTTCTCTGCATCCCACTACAACCCATGGAAAAATGCAGATACCTGCCAGCAGCACTGACCCACCAGCGATTCCAGCATCCTCCAAGGTGGCCTATTGCTCCCCATTGGCAGAAGTGGGATCAAGCCAGGTCTCAAGGTCTTTCCTCAGCATCTTTCATTTTCAACCTCCTGTCCAAATCCCCGATTTTACTTTTTTTTCACTCAGCTGTAATACACAGACCTCGCCTGGGATGCTTGACCTTGCTGATTGCTATTCTGGCATCCAGTGACAGTCTCTGTTCAGAGGCACAAGCTCAGGTGATCCAAGGTCCTGCATGGCAGAATGGACACAGCAGCTGGAGGTTTCATACCCTGCTATTTACTAGAAACACTGCCAAGTCACTCATTATTTGGGAAAAAGGACAGCCTTTGCTGGGTTAAGACAGGAAGGAAGCAAGCAGGGACCCAACTTGGATTATAAAAGGTCCATTCTCACATGCACTTTCCAGCTTGGCCCGGTGACGTTTCCCTGTGGAAGCAGTCTGCGGCCAGCAGTGTGCTCAGCTGCACCGCTGACCGCGTCCCACAGGACGCTGTGCAGGGCTTCAGCAAAGGCTGTTTTTAGCACTTCCAGCAGCGTAAGCCCCATTTGAAGAGGGAAATGGCAGGTGGGCTATAGAATTGCTGTGCCAGTGTTAGCTACTAACATGAGTATTAAGAGAACATAACTTTTTTCCCATAAAATATTTAGGATAGGACACATACATATTTATTACTTTTAATCAAACAGAATGAGAAAGTTCTTTTTGCTTCAGCTTTCGGAAATCAAAACAAGTCTGGCCTGACAACTGCTACCTGCTTTCTTTCCAGAAAGAAAATAAAAAGTTTGGGAAGAATAAGTGTTCCACAGGACCTAGTTTAGGAACCACTACTAGATACAGGGTCAGTATGCCAACAGGAATTAAAGTCAGCAAATCCAGGCAAGACCTGATATGGTCCTGGGCAACCTGCTCCAGCTGACCCTGCTTGGGCAGGGGGTTGTACTAGATCATCTCAAGAGGTCCTGTCCAACCTCAGTGATTCTGTCACAAAGGATAATGAGGGATTGAAGTTAGAAAATAGCCATGTGCTTTGCTAGCTAATAGAAATGTACACTTTTGTTGGTATACATTGAATATGTTTATGTCTATCAGCATATATACTGAGTGGACTCTGACTTATATCTATAGAAGATCGTAAGAGGGAGTCAATCATCCTTATCCCTCTATTTATGCTATCTGGATGCCAGGTTCAGACAAGCTATTCGGGCATCTAACTCCTTTTGTACCCACTTCCCAAAATAAAACCTGCTTGCGAAGAACTTCAGATTCCTGCTGACACAAACCATGGCAGGACGCGTAGTGCCTCCAGGAAAAATCAAGATGAGAACTGTGCCCCTGAGGGTGTCTCTGAAGCACAGTCCCTCCAAAGTAAAACCCTTCTGATACAGGTTATGCCCTCCTTGCTCAGGTCTGTGCTCGACATGGGTGAGAAGGTCTGCCTTTCCTGATCTTAGAAGAGTCCTGTACGCTATTTGTGCCTTGAGTCTTTGTTCAATCACTGACACATGACCTCAAGCTCTCTGTGAATAGAGGATCAGGCATGTTATACGATTACTAACCAGCTACGGCTGATAAGAGACACGTACGCCGGTGTATCACAGCTGTCACTGACCGTGGCCCATGGGGAGGCTCAGCCTGGCGTCTGCACGGGGCAATGCCCGCAAGGGACTCCCCACGCTCTGGCCACCAGGCAGGGCTTGTTTCTTTCTTTTATCTTTTGTTTGCATTTTCTGTTTGGACCATACGCTCCCCCATATTCTCCTTTTAAACCACGCAATACATTTTACTTGGTACTGTAGCCTAAAAAAGGTAACGGCAATTGCTGCAATAGCTCTGCAGAGAGGAGCAGAGTTCACGCAGCCCACTGACATTGCCGAAGGGCAAACAGAAATGTACCCACATGTGAATAAGATTATGCAATTTTACTCCCTGTGAGTAAACAAAATTACTTATTCTTAAAAATCAAAAGGTAATCACACTCTTTTCAAATTGTGTGAAAAGATGGAAACTGGATCCCTGTTCCTAAGACATTAATCAAATCCAGACTCAATTTAATGATGTTAACAGTCATCCTTAGCTTTCAGAATCATTCAAAGGGCTTCTACTGAAGTTATTTGATCTCAGGCTTTTTGTTCACTTTTCAGCAGTATTTTAGAGAGTCTATAATGTCTGAGAAGCTTCATGTTCTGAATAGGGAAGGAATTGCAGGACTAATGTTACTATTTATTACTTTTTTTCTACTCAGTCAAACTTAAATTACATGCACAAAACTTCAGGATGATATGAGGCACATAAACGCCCATATTTAGTATTTTGATTAGTCACAGAAGAAAGTAAATCATGAGCTTGTCTATATAAGTTGCCAAGCTGCTGACAAAGTCTTTCAGAAATAACACTGAAAAATAATGAAGTCTAGTTTATGAATGAAGTTTGTGTCAAGGTAAGACAGCATTCCCTTCAGCATTATAAACAGTGCTTTGATGAAAGTTTCATAAATGGTTTAATTTTTCTCTTTTATCTTCTCCCACACTCTCCTCCACAGCTTATCTTTCTTCAGAGCAGCATCTGCAGGGGAACACATGGTTCAGGAGATGGGAGATCCCTCCTGAAGATTACAGGCAAAGGTCTCTCACTGGCTTGTTGGAGGAGAGATAGTTCAGTTACAGGTGTCAGATATGACCAGAGACACAACCAGTCTTGGCGCTGGCACATGGACACTCCCAGGGACAAAAGGTAGCTAAGATACAAACAGTATCTTCATTTGGACAGAAATGGCTTAACAGAAGCTATCGGTCTGTGCAAGACTCCCACCATCCTCTGGTGGAACTGCTCTGCTCTGTAGGAAGGGTTGAGTATTCACTGAGATGTAACCTAGAAGAGGAAAAATGCCCTCTGAAATGGAAATTATGACACTGAACTTCAGAGGAAGCACACTGGGATTCTAGCCTTTCTCGGTTAGTGTTTATTTATAAATGGAGGTGTACTACCACAAGAGATTAAGAGCTTGCCTAGCTCCAGAAATCCTCTAGCCCCGCCACTCAAGAAGCTGCTTGGGAAATGACAGTGCACAACCATTCATTGTCGTTGCCTGCTGGTGGTCTTCATCTCCATATACCCCTTTTCTCTAGGCACTCAACTTCAGGGTTTCCCCTCTGACCTATGCTACAGCCCCACCTTCAGCATTTCCTTTTTTATTCCTATTTTCTGAAAAATTTGCCTTGCTTGCTCTCTGTCTTCCTCCATACAGTTCCTTAGCAGTGTGAGGACTTCAGAGCCGCAACAGTTTGTTCTTCCATCCCGTCAGGCCAATGGTGCCTCATCCTGTTAAGGCAGCACGGAAGGGACAGGAGGCACCAACCACGCCAGCCCCTGCAGCACCTGGGGACACGCACGACCGCTGGGAGAACCCAGCTCGCATAGATAGTCGCAGAACAAGGAGGAGACCACAGATGGGGCTGTGCTGCCTTCTCCTGCCGGGGAGAACTGAATGCAAAGCTGGGTTTAGGGCAGAGCGCCTGCTAGGCCAGGGCGGTCCCACCAGCTCGGGCAGGTACCAGTGTTACCAGTGTATGCCAACGATGGATAAATGGGGACAAGGAAACTTGCTTTGGCTCACTTCGGACAACTGGTGGCCCCTCATCATCACATGCCCATTACAACATAAAATACACGGGCTGCCTTCTCCTTCCACCCATCCCACCCACCACAGGACATGGCGATACCAGCCCTGCCTGAGCCTCATCACTTTCAGCTCCAAACACTTGCTGCCACAGAAAAGCTAAGCTGCAGGGATCTCTGCCTCTCTCGCATTAATTCCACTTCCAGCAAGCCAGTATTTGTTGATATCAGAATTACATGCAGATATCACAGACTTTTATTTAGAGTATTACAAGAATTGCTGTAATCTCTCGATTCTTCCTTTGCTCCTTATCATACTGGTTCAGCTCTTGCCTGCTTCGTACAGTTGCTGTCTTTGTATTGCCCTTTGTTCAAATTTGCATTCAGACAACAATTAGAGGACTACGAAGTGCACATTCGCATCGTATCACACGAGCGCTTATTTCTCTGGAAGGCTGGCAGCAACCTGAAACAGCACTTCTTTTATTAATGGGAAACCACTGGAAGGATCACTGCATTCCTGGAGCAACATCGGGGCTTTTGCCTTTGGTGGCGTCTCCCACCACACTGGAGACACCGTTGGGTGTTTAGCAAATAAATAAGTCAACAACTCCTGGAGAAAGCAACCAGATAGACGCCACAAAGAAGGGTCCCTGATTTGCATGTTGAGTCTGTTCATTGATCATTCATGGTAAATCCTGGCTATGGACTACAGAAAAAATATGAAACTACTTTCTAAGACGTACCTTCCTTCTTTCATTGTGTGCTTCAAAGTCTTCATGCGCAGCCAGCCTCCAGGAAGGCATGGCAGAGTCTGTCATTGTGGAGACTGAGGCTTGCAAAGAACAACTGCGGCAGAAGAGAAAGAGAGCCCCGTTTGAAATATGAAAGGGGAAAATGTGCAAGCCCTTCCCTCTCCCATCACAGGCTCCCACTTCCTCGTCCCAGCTAAAGCTAAGAAGGAAAAAATATACTTTAAGAGAAAGATTCCTTTGAAATGAGGCAGAACACGGTTACAGAGAGATGAAGATGATGGCTTATGATAAGGGCACAGCCAGCAAGGAACAGTAACTTTGGGAACAATGGAAATTTCACATGTATTAGATCTGAGCGCAGTCGAGGCTGCTGGAAACTTCAGTGCAGGCAGCAGGGTGAAAAGGTGCCCAGGCTTTACTGGAAATTTTTTCTTCCTGTTATTTTACTGATAAGGGGGAGGGGGTGAGAGACAGCAGAAATAATCAAGAATGTCCTGGTCGAACAGGGAAACTATAGAAGTAAATAACAATTGTGTCATCTCTGTTTCCCCACAATCAGTCAGTATCTTCTGCTGAGCTGACTCTCAAACACGCATTTCATAAACCAGATGTGTGTTTGTAGATACAGGGAGTGACAGGCGATGGGATGATAAAACTCTGAGGATGGTACCTGAAGGGACACATTGAGTGCAGTCCTCTTGAGGACTTTAGAACTTTTAAAGTTCAATACAAAGATGCCTCTTTTTTTAGGTGGCATAAGTCTAATAGAGATTATATTTTAACCAGAAATTAGGAGTGGTGCCGAAGGAAGTGCTCTTGACCTTCGGCAGGGCAGTGACCTGCCATGGCATTGCTCCCTGCCCAGGACTGCCGCATCCCAGTTCCCCAATATCCCAATAGCAGGACAGCCTGGAGAAGAGAGGGATGCTGTGTACAGAGAGAAGATAGCTTTTCACTAGGCAACTGGTACAGGCACTTGAGTCCTCTTTCAGGTAAGAAACAGAGGGGGCAACTTTCAAGACCACTTAATTATGGTAATGTAATTAAACAGTTTTAAAGGTGGGTCTTAGCAAGGTAAATTTTCATGAACAGTAGCATCCCTATAAAGGGTTAGCAGTAGGGAAGGTCAATGGAGGACTCTAATACATGGTCTATATGTCTGTATCAGACAGCAATATTGGCACTGATCTCAATTTTTCATCTCCCGCAGAGTTAAGAGCTGTTTGCCAGTCCTCTTCTAGAAGCTGTACTGTAGGACTCCCCTGAGGATCAGGATTGAGAGATCAAGGATGGAGCACTCTCCCATTTTGCTGAAGCTGCCTTGTTTACATGCTTCAACGATCTAAAACACAGTGAAAAGTGGGAAGGCAAAATACATGAAAAACTCAGAATAAAACCAGTCCATTTCTGTTTGGAATCACTCCCCGTTTGTGGTACAAAGCCCATCGGGACCATCACACTCCTGCAAAGCCTGCTCAGGGTGCAGCATTTTTTGGAGGGCAGTGCTTAAATGGAGATATTTTCTGTGGTCTTGCAGTGTAAACCACTACTGCAAAGCTGCTCTGGCTCAATGGTTGCTTCAAAGGCCAGTTCCGAGATGCAAAGTTTCAATTATAATCAGTTGAGTGTGATTCTCTTTAGGTGATTCCTAGAAAGACAACACCATAGTCGCTGCAAGAATATGATCTCTCACTCTTTTTTTTTTCCTTTTTAATGTTCTCCACATGCATTCTGGTCTTACTTAAAAACTGCTTCTGAGCAAAGTATGTTATCATCTATGTGGAAAGTAGGAAAAATAAGAGTGAATACCTTTACTGCTCTGAAAACTTCTAGATGTCTCTTCAACACTTATTTTGGAAGTATTTGCTGGTGGAGAATCTCCTACACCATTTTCCCAGGTGTGCCATACGAGTTACACAGCTGCTTATCAGATTAGAATTAATTTCAGATAATTTGTTTCCTTTCAGAACAATATGGTTGGGAAACATGCTTAGCTGGGATACCTCTTCCTGCAGTAACCAACTCAAATGGAAATAAAGACAGGGATGAAGTTGGTCTTACACACCAGAAACTGAAATAAATTTACCTGGACACTCATCTTCCACTTTTCGTCCCACGCTCACTGCTGCACCGCAGTGTCCAGCATCCAGCACAGTAATATATGCAGTAAAATTTTGGGGAAACTCAAAAGAAGAACTGGAGCACAGCTGTGCTCCAAGGGCACAAGGAGAAAATTACATTGGCCCACTGGTGCCCTGCCGGATCCAGGCACTGGACAGAGCTGGCACAGTAAAGGGTGGTGGGAGGAGAAAAGCCAGATTAGACTGAACCTCTGGTGTTCTTCTGCTTCCATTAGCAGATTACTCATATTGGAAAGATTATTAATGCAAAAATCATTTGTATTGGTAATCTTTTCTGGGAGCTACATGAGAGTCCTAAAGAGTCTTTTAAATAGAGATGGGCCTAAATTGAAGATGCTTTTTGGTTCAGATTCATTTCTTTTTCTAATGGTTAGATGCCACCTACTTTAGCAAACATAGTAGTCTCTTCTTCCTAAGTACTTCAGTAGCATGCAATTATAGTTACTATAATTGAACAATTAATGTTTCCATTGAAAATGCCTACTTGGAAGCATTTTATTTCTGTCATAAAATCGGAGTGGGTTGAAACCCTCAGCATAGGCTGGAAGTGTCTGGGTGCACTTCAGCAGATGGGACAAAAGGTGCCGCAGATCGCAGGCAGGAGAAGACAGAGCCGCTCCCGCGTTCTGCAGGCAACATCCTACAAACACACAGCCAACGCTCTCCCTCGCACCGTTCAATGCGGTGTGATTTGCAGCAGGGCATGTGCTCGCAGACAAGGGTGGCACAGGATCACGCGTCCCACAGCATGTCCCAAACCAAAGGAGCGACAGCTCGGGCCAAGCAAACACCGCCCCGTCCCAGGGCTGCACCAACGCCTGCCCGGCTCTGCTCTGCCACCGTCACCCACCCTCCCTCTCCCCTTTCCAAAAGGCCGATTATTAATGTAAGGATGGGCACTGCCTATCAAAACAAAACATTTTGACAATTCCAACATTAATCATGTTCTTCATACTACACCCACCACCGATTATCATTAATATTTGCAAATAATGTTGAAGACTTTTGTCCCTCTCACATATTAGCAGCTTTAATTATAACACTAGTTATTAATATCAGTGCTAATAGTACTATCATTACTGTGTGATTTCTTAATCATGTATCAAGCTTACTATATAGCAAATACCATCTTCATTCTGGATGCCAATTAGCTCCAAACCCAACAATTAAACATATTTATGCAGATTTATGCAAACACTAAAACAAACCCATCCCCATACACAGGATCTGTTACATTTTAGGTTCCTATGGCTACAGCTCTTAACAGCAACGTGTGCTCAGCTTACATGACATCAGTTGTGAACAATTATCACCAGCTGAATCAGCCCACCTTAGCCCAAGACTTAATTTTTTAATGTAGCTTTCAGATGCCATCAAATCACAGATACTAGTACCTGAAAAGATTGAGAGATAACCCAATCTATCCCTCTACCTTAGAGCAGAATCAACCACACCCAAACCCCATC
This sequence comes from Aquila spilogaster, assembly GCA_024606505.1. NCBI lineage: Eukaryota > Metazoa > Chordata > Aves > Accipitriformes > Accipitridae > Aquila > Aquila spilogaster. The sequence goes on along the minus strand of JANHGO010007761.1, from coordinate 39,112 downwards.
AACAGGATATGTTCATGGTGGCACTCCAGTTTCATATTGCATGCAAATTGTCTATACAACACCAGTTTAATCTAGGGCAGGGATTTTCACACTTCACTGCACCACATCTCCTGTCATTTACTGTTATGTCCTACTCAGCCAAGAGCTGGAAGACACAGCAATAACGTAGGTGTTTGCTGCCTTTGACTCTTTGTGTTACCAATATCTTGCTCAGGCATGCAAATGTGCAGTAATTAGAGCTACATTATATGAAAAGCCCAAATATTTCAAAGCAGCTGCTTTTGCCTTCTCACAACCCACAACAACCAGCGTAGTCCTCTTCTTCTTCCCCTAACCCTGCTGTCCCTAGCGACTTCCACAAGGATGAGACTTTACAGGAATTCCCCCCCAAAATGGCCCTGAAGAGTTTCAGGGTGGCCCACATTTCTGAAACACAATAATTAACAATTTGTTGCTGTTCATTCATACACGACTCGATACTAAAAAAAGAGCACCCAATGCCTAAGGAGCGAGTCAAGAGCCAGCCATGGACGCAAGCTGCACAGCCTTGGTGGGAGCAGAGCCAGTACCTGCAGGGTCAGGGTGCTCAGCCTCTGCCGGAGGCCAGGCCAGCCTGCTGGCGAGGTTGCTCCATTGCCACCAACATCAGCTGTCGTATCTCCAGTGCACGTGTTCATCTTTGGTATGAACATGTGAGAGAAGGGCTCGGAGAAGGGTGATTACAGGTCCTGCCTGGATCCTTCAGCTTCAGACCCTTCTCTGGTCACCAGTCTCATTGTGGAAGTCATCAGATGACTTCCCTACAAGGCAGAAGACATTTATTGATAAACTCCTCTCAGGCATTGATAAAATCTGGGCAAAACTGATAGCGATGAAGATCCAGCCCAAAGTCCATTATCTGGATAGCTCTGACAGCAAGCAGAGTGGGGTCTTCCACGGAAACAAAGAGCTGAGCAGGGGAAACAGATGACCAAATAGTATAAAATAGAAAATGCAGGAGGCTGCAGCGAGCTGCAAAAGGCAGAACCACAGCAGCTTTGCCCAACCTTGTGTAGTATAAAGGAGCAGCTGGGAAGACCCCTCTACTGTTGCCTTCTGTATACCAGGATATATCTCAACAGACACAGTCACCATCACCTGTGGTTATTCCAACAAAAGAGCCTGGGACAAAATCACCCCTGTGTTTTTCCCCATGCCCTGACTCTGTGTGAGAGGCTGGGAAGGCAGCACTTAGCAAACACCACACCAAGGGTTGGGTCTTTTGGAATCGAGCAAATTGTCCCTTGCCGAATACTTGTTTGTTATGCTATGGATATATAAAGCTGTGGTGAAAGTATTTCTTGGCATACCTAGAGCTTGTACAGAACTACTATTTTGTTATTCGTTAAACATCTAAATAAATAATGCATTGCATTCTTTTTTTTTTTTTTTTGTAATTTGGATATGAAAAGTTGAAAAATTAAAAAGTTTTACACATAAACCTAACCAGATATTTAATCCTTTGTGCAAGCTTGTGTATAGGTTTCATACCTTAAGGCTCTGGTGCATAATTAACATGTCCTGCTCCCATCATGGTTTTCTGTTAGAAAAGATTCTGGATGTTATCAGAAAACACCTTCTCTAATTTTAGTATGCAAAATTCTAATTACAGTATGAATTTTTTATTTCTTAATTCTTTACCATTTTTATTCACCCTCTGGGTACTGAAATATAATTAATTCTGCTTTACTTTTTCTAATAGATTTATGTGTATTATCATATATATTAAATTTTCAGTTCTGTAACTTTTTTTCATTTTTATTGCTTCCCACACTGACAATGTTCACTTCATTAAAAACATGTACTCCCTGAGCTGTGATCAAGACATAATTGCACATTTTTGTATTATAATAACATGCATGTTCTTCATATTTTATTAGTGAAACCCTCTGTATGCTTGTACGACTTAGAGTAACCTCCCAAACTGCAAGTGGATTCCAGGCTAAGGCATTAGGGGCACCGGTGGGATCAGTTTACATGCAGTGAAGATGGTCATACTCAGAGAAAGGAATAAAATACTGCTTCCCCCCGCCCCCAATTCCCTTGCACCATTCTGCATAGACCAACCCCAAGACTGAATTGACAGCCTTGACCTAGCGAAGCAGTTGCCCACCTGAACCCAAAGGAAACAACACACAGAGGGACACAGTGTACGGCAAGAAGCCGAGGCAGCAGCCCCTCCAAATGCAACCCTGCAGAGCCCCATTGCTAGTTAGAGAAGCTCTTGCATGGACAGTGGGAGGTTACATGACTCTCCTTTGCACATTGACCAAGTTGGTTAAGTCCTTCAGGTCCATAATTACACTTCTCAGAAAATGCTAAGGTCCAAAAAGCTTTAATTCCTTCTTTTTTTCCTTCCTTTTTGAGAAAATCCCCAGTTCAAATAGATTTTTCTCAGTTCAAAATAGATTTTTTGTTCAAAGCTCAAGGTAATTAAAACCACAAAGTAAATTTGAAATGGTCAAAAAGAGGGAAACAAATTAATCGACCTTCACCATTACTTTATCATATTCATTTGCTGATAGTAAAGACATTTAACTGGGAATAGGAAAGTATTTTAGTTTATTTAAATATTGTCAACTGCTCAACATTTTTTCTAAGGTGGAAACACTTTTCTGATCTCACAAACCACCTTACACACTGAGCAAGTGCTTACTCTGTGGAAAAGACACTGATCTACTCAGTTCAAATACCATTGCACTGTGCTTCATTTGCTTGCGTCTTGATCTTAGAAATTTTATTATGCATATCACTATTATTTTTCTTTCAGCTTTTAGCTCATACTTTTCTTAGCACTTAAGAATTAGAAAAAAAGTTTAAAAATCTTTTTTATTGTACAGGTAGAGAAAAAAGGCAAAACTTTTTAGCAATTGATCTAAAGCCACAGAGCGTGACCCTAGTAAGGGAGTACAAAGGATACTGGAGATGTCACTTAACAGCTCTTCTCTTAACCATTAAACACTTTATCTGGAACATACATGAATATTAAAAAGTGGAAGGTAACACTGGTCAGCATGTTGTACGTGTACCTCTGTGCCTACCACAAAACTATCATCCCTATGTAAAAAAAAAAACCCAAAACATCACATATAATCCAGGCTCATTTTAAATCACGAAGCTATTTGCCTCACTGTACCACGACTGCTGCTCAGGCAGCCTCACAGCTGGCTAAAACGTGACCACAATTCAGAAGATTAAAATATTTCCCAGTATGAAGCTAATCTGCTGTGTTAACATTACTCACAGTAAATTTTAGTGTTGTTCCTTCTCCCAGCCTTTTAATATTTTGTTTCTTGGGATGATGTACAACAAAAACTGTTGTTAGTAATTACCTCCTGCTTGTAATAAACTGTCAGAAAGAACAGGAAAAACCTGGAACAGTCATTTCAAATCCAATGGCAAGATATCAGCTCTTGCAGAATATCTTAGATCGGATTAGAGAAGTGTCACGGCTGACAGAAACAGCGCAGAGCCCAAAGACACGGGGTAACTGCTGGCTTTGGAAAATGAATGGGGTTCCCAATTAAGTGATGCCAGGCACGCCAGCCGGTTACTTCTGAATTATCTTGTGTGACACAACCTGATATCACCTAGCACAAGCCCGACTGACATGTCGATATAATTAATTCAGCAAGCTAACAGTATCACTGGTTTAAAAAAAGGGGAAAAAAAGAAAAAGCAGGAACCTGCCCAGAATACATGTGCTCCCACAGCAAGCTGCAAGAGCTCTCACAGACATACCAAAATTAAACAACTTTCACTTAAGAGATTTTTTTTTTTAAATCTTGGCCCAAAGAGCAGGGCCTGTACTGCAATGGGCACATCACCAGTCCCTGAACCCACTGGAAGGTAAATCTTGTGCTTTACGTACAGAGACTTCAGAAGATCCGATGACTTTGGTGCTCACCGGTTGCCTGGTGAGGTTTAACCCCATCAAATACCTACCACAAGGGACAACATGCCTTTCACTTGCTGAACCAGGCAGCTCCCTCAGTGTGAAGTAATCAACATTGGTAAAGTTACACAGGTATAAGTATCTTTATGTAACAAAACCACAGATTTTACACACCCTTAGAAACAAAGCCAGCGGGTGAAATCTGTCTCCCTCTACAGAAATGGAGCCGATTGTCTTTTTCAAAAAGAAAGAGCTGGCATTGGAAGGTGAAGTTTGGTACAGCTTTGCAGCACAAATAAAATCATAACTTGGCCAGAGATACTGTATAAGATGATGAATAAAAGCTAGAAAATACCTGGCAGAGAGCACTTGTCCTGAGCTTCAGGAAAGACACTGTTGGAACCCTTTTGCTTTGAACTGCGAGGCCAATACTGATGACGATTCAGCAATTCCTCTGTGAGTTCCAGCCAGCTGAGGGAAATTCTCCAGTGCACATTTCTCAAGAAACCTCAAGGGCCAGGTGAGCCAGACTCTCAGCTACATTCGTTTTACAATATTAGGTAATACAGCACCTGTTTTCAAAGACATTCTTCTCTCCTGCTTTATAAAATACAAAGAACTATTATGAACTGCTGAAACCAAGATGGCAGTTACTGCAAAAAAGGTAGGTATAAATTTAACTCATTCTTCCTCTAGTTAGGCACAGAGAATAGAATTAGAAAAGCTATATGCCTTTCTAGTAGACAATTACCAGTGACTTTGTCTTTGCCTGACATTTTGACCTGGAAGGATATGAAGAAAACTGAACACACACAACGACGGTGCTACCCTTGCTATGGGATAACCACCTCCTCTACCACCCCCGATGTCACATCAAAACACCACACAAGATCCCATGCAGTATGAAAATAAGTCATTCTGCTGATTTTCTAAACATCAGTGGAATAAATAGGCCCTGAAAGCCAAAAGCATTATTAACATCACCTTGCAATATTACAGAATTACAGAGTTGCAGGTGATTTTTAAGACTGTGGACTGCTTAATCCCATGGCAAACAGAACCATTAAAAAACCATTTTTATTTTCTATCAGAGATAGCAAAACCATAGATAAAAACAGCACAGGCATATGAAATGTAAACTATTAGGTCAAGCTTTCATTTTAGCTGAATCCTTACTACCTTTGCTTTAGAGGAAAAACAATCTCTGACAAGCTCTTGGATGATATAAAAGACGGTACTGTGGTCAGGATGTAGAAAGCCTCAGCACAGGGGCTGGTTGCCTTTGGGTCCTTCTCTCCAGCTCAGGTGTCAAACCTCTGTCCAAGTCCAAATGACAGAGACCCAGCAGTGTCAGGGCTCATTTTGGGCTCCCAGGCAATGATGGTAGATGCAGCTGTCCTCCTGGCCCCAATTTTAACTAGTACTTCTTCCCAGCTGGCTCAACAAATAAAGACACTCCTTCCCCAGAAGAAATAATGGGGAAAGAGGGATTTCAGTACTGAATAGCTCATCAAAGCTTTATTCCACCTGGCTGCTACTCTGTGAAGACATTGATTTCCAGGGGTACATGTCTCTAGCTTGTCAGTGAAGATTGCAGTACAGCTCTGATTTTCTTTTTCTTTTGTTTTTCTCTGTTTGCAGTTTTCTTTTACAGATTACAGTCTGTTACATGATGTGCTGTATGTTTGTCTGCACAGGTAGGAGAGCTCGGCACAACACCGAGCCAAAGACAAGTAGTGGCTGATCCAACCTACAGAAGGCACTTAACAGTGACGTGTCCTGAGCCAGCATCAACCCCTGTAACACAAACCAGACTTGCTGGTGGTATTCTAGGAGTTTACAGTAATCTAATCCATGTTCCTAAGAGGTACAGGTAAACACTGATGCTCTGTTAGAGCAATATTGATAGTTCGTTCAGTTATTTGCTTAGAAAATCCTTGAAATCACAGAGTCAGTTGCACAACTCCACAACCAGCAATCCAGACTGCTGTATGGAGAAGAGAAAAGAAAAAGGGTTTTGGAGGAAAAACTAGCACAGTTTGCATAGTTCCCCTCTGGGTACATGAGCTCCTCTGCTCCACCTCCTCCGGGTTACTTCTGTCACTACGTTTGAAATCTGGAGAAAAGCTGTATTGAGAGTTTGCTTGTGTTTCAAATGACAATTAAAGGGAAGAGACACCAAGATAAAAAGACTGAAGATACGTAAGAAGCTCTCCTGCTACTACCTGCAACTCTGCTAAACTGCTACGCAGTGGAGACCCAGCACTTCATCCCAGCTCTGTCAGGGCAGGGTTTAGAATATGAAGGACAGAAAACAGTGCACCTGAATGATTAAAAATAGAACTACAAATCAAGAACACAGTAACAGCTTAGCACAGATATCTTAGGTCACCTTAGCTTTACATAGACTAAGTGGAAGCTGGTCAGAAAACAGCAGATAAATCTGGGTTTTCCACATGTAAAAGGACAGGAGAAACCCTTATCTTTTTTACACTAAGGTAAGATGAACATATCCAATAGATTATGGCTTTTTTAAAAATTATTTTTAACATAAAAAGAGGGTCAGGATCCAGACTGCAGTCCTCTCTTTGGACTGATGTTCCCGCAGAGCTTCCATCTGCAGATGTGCAGCGTCTTCTCGGAGACACTGCTGAACTGAAGCACGTTTCTTCCCCAGCAGGCAGCTCCCCTAGCTATGTGTTTGGAAGAATCTCCAATGCTGATCTCATATAAGTATTTTTCTTCTTTCACATTTGTTTTTATTTTCATTCTGTACTCACACAATCATCATTTCCACACGTTTCATATCACTGTAACCATGAATCCTATCATATCTTTTCCGCATTATTCTTATTGTATTCTCTGATGGAATTGGTAGGTAAAATTATTTCCATCCGCTAAAGCAAAACAACTGAGACAAAGAGCAGGCTTTCAGTAGGAGTCCCTTTAGGAATATATGACTTTTTTGGTGAAAAACAAATGAACAGAACATAATTTCTGAAGACTATATTTTTGTAGGCAAGAGAAGGAGATGTGCCCAAAGGGGTATGGTTTAGTGCTACTTCTAAGTCCATACCACAGAAAGCACAGCTCCAGGACATCAGCTGGGCCAGCCAGCAATAGTGCTCCAAATGTCAGCGCAGGTGGAGATGTGGCGGTGGGGCAGCAAGGCTGCGCTGTGGACACCCTGGCCAGTCCCCGGGATGTCCTTGCTGAGCCATTTTGCCTCTGAGCATCAGCGGGGACAGCAGAAATGTAGAACTGGTCCTGGGGGTGAGAAAGCCTCCTCAGGAGGAGCAGAGGGCTGAGCGGTGCTGCACATCCTCGCATGCTGAAGACCCGCACACCTCCTCACCTGAGGCTGCTCCCATAACGTATCCAACTGCAGAGAAAATGAAAGTTACTACCAACTTGCAGTGGAGTTACTGAATTGCGCTGTGCTGGGCCATTAGTTACATGACAGCCTTCCTTTAATAATCTCAGTCATTCAAGTCAGCGGCTACAGCAGGTGTGAACGTCCCGAGCTGCACAAAGCACCAAAGCCACCATTTATAAACACAAGGTAACAGGTTGGATCTAAACGGCCAAAATCGATGAATACCTCAGCAGGTGGGAGAGTATTCCAGTGGGAGGAAGACACAAGTGGAAAAGGTTATAAAAATACAGCGAGAACAAAACCTGCCACTGCAGTGCCAATGCAGCAGAAGCCATGGAGCGAGCCAGCCCATGCACTCAGGCGAGCTGATGGGAGAGTGACTCATAATTTCCTAAAAGACCTGTCAGTCTTGTTTGCGGTTGTCTTCTTAACCCACTACTGTGTAGATAAAAAGCAAAAAAACCATTTTGCAGTCGAAAAGATGGCTCAGGCTATTGAGTAGGTGGCCTTAACTACGCAGATTTTGGTATGCTCTTTGGCTGAAGTGACTTCCCAATAACTCCTGACATCAGCAGTGAACTGAGGTACAAAGCCAACCTGCCTGCAGAAGAGAGGGAAACCCCACCGGCAAGTGGGCTCTCTGGAAACGTGGGAGATGCTGGACAACGTGGAAGAGCACTTAACCCCCGAACACAGTGGTTTTGCTCCTGGCAACAGAAGCCTCAGAAACACTGGGTGGCTTTTACAGCTTCTGGGTTCACCCGGGCAGAGCAGGTGAACACCAAAGCTGTGTTACATGAGCTTCAGTGCTGCACTCTGTAGGAAGACATCAATTACAACAGGTAGGGTTTAGGTCTGTAAAAAGGGAAGGTGGAAATTCAGGCAAGTTTGTAAAATATCTCAGGCTGAAGAGTCAACCTTGCCATTTTCATGTTGTAAGAGTCCTTAATCAGATACCAGGTAACAACTCAATTAAACTTAAAATAAGACACAGCATTCATCTTGCAAGTATTGTGGCAAGAGGAAGAGCACAAGAAAGAAGTCATCCTGCTCATGGTGATCTGTAGGAAAGGTGGACAGTGCCTGAACATTGGACAAAGAAAAAGAAAACCCCTCAGAAGAGCACTTGGAGATTGAAAGTCCCCAAAAATACCTGTGTACTGGTTTCAGCTGGGGTACAGTTAATTTTCTTCCTAGTAGCTGGTATAGTGCTGTGTTTTGGGTTCAGTATGAGAAGAATGTTGATAACACACTGATGGTTTCAGTTGTTGCTAAGTAGTGTTTATACCAAGTCAAGGATTTTTCAGCTTCTCCTGCCTGGCCAGCAAGAAGGCTGGAGGGGCACAAGGAGTTGGGAGGGGACACAGCCAGGACAGCTGACCCAAACTGGCCAAAGGGGTATTCCATACCATGTGACGTCATGTCCAGCATATAAACCGGGGGGAGCTGGCCTGGGGGGATTGCTGCATGGGGACTAACTGGGCATCGGTTGGAGAGTGGTGAGCGATGTTATTGTGTACCACTTGTTTCGTATATTCCAATCCTTTTATTATTATTATTATTGTAATTTTATTATTTTTATTATCGTCATCATTATTATTTTCTTCCTTTCTGTCCTATTAAACTGTTGTTATCTCAACCCACGAGTTTTACTTTTCTTTTCCTCCCGATTCTCTCCCCCATCCTACTCCGGCTGGGGGAAGTGAGCGAGCTGCTGCGTGGTGCTTAGTTGCTGGCTGGGGTTAAACCACGACTCCTGAAGCATCAATGAATATCAAACAGTAGCTGTTTGTCTTTGGGACAAGAAAACTTGCAGTGGATTACACAGCCCTGCGAGAGTCCGCAAAGCCCCAAAGAGTGTTTGCAATGTGGCCAGAGCTGGACAGATGCAGACGTGAACACTGAATCCATTTCAGATATACCAACGCTGAATATCACACCTCTGGGCAAGCAGATAAACTTAGCTTGAACATAGGAAACCACTTCTTAATAGAGTAATAAACAAAGCGTATAAGAAAGAAACCTAGAAAAGATAAAGTCTCTTGTAGTCATCATAAACATTTCCTATGCTTGGTTTTACCAAGGCGAAGCACTCATTAAAAGTGCCCTGTAAGTTCGCTTCCCTGGAAATCACAGAGTAAGATAACACACTGGTCATGCATATACCTCCACTGACTTGTATACACAAACCTGTAAATTTTTCAAGGCCAGTTTCCCGTCATTTGCAGAGTCCTCTGGGTTTGTCACCCATACTGAAGATGTTTCACTGCAAGATAACAAACACTGATGATACACACAGAGGTCTGGTAAATGCCATGCTGTCTCAAGTAAAAAAGAAGCCTGAGAAGGGCAGAGCTGGAGGCTCCAGCCTGCCCTGGATGGAGGCAGAGCTGCCAGATGAAATCCACACAGCGCATGAACTCCATGTAAAACCTGCCATGTCTTGACCTCTGCATCGCACACCAAAAGCAGCTTGGCGGTTCTGCCCTCCCATTCCTTCCACGGCCACTGGAGCCTACAGAAATTACCATTGCAGTCTCAGACACAGCATTCACAAACTACATAAAATCAGGTAGGTCTTGGTGACTGAGAAACATTTTGTAACACTAAAAACCAAAACAAAACGCTAAGCAAAAAAACCTGCCTGACCCCAGACAAAGTGTGGACTGTGGCTGGCAGAGGTAGCACTCAGCGATGAAATCTGGCAGAAAGCAATTAAGATGATGAGCATAGAGTGGTCAGTGCAGTCTGCTCCAAGCCCCTAGTTGAGGTCTTTGCTTTGTTTAAAAGCACCAGGATACCAATCTCCATGGGGTTACAGAATTATAACAAGAACATCAAAAAAAGGTTTAAAAGGACAAATGAAGATAAATTAAGGACTGAAAAAGCCTAAGCAAGGGAGCAAAGCCATTTTATACTGGCCCCAGAAGAACTGGAAGCTGTTAAGGCTAGCTTTACAGACCAGAAGCACAAGACAAATAAAGGAGAAGAGGCCACACCAGTGACACAGAAAGAAGGCAGCACACATTTCTTTGTGCTGGCTGGAAAAATCGAAGTGTTGGGACTTCAGCCCCGCACTGCCAGGGAACATTAACAGCTCAGGGACTTCCAGATGTGGACATCACTCAATATATTTTTGCTGGGAATCTATTCTAGTATTGATTTGAGGTCTGTAATATTATTACATGTTATTTTTTCAAAGCTTTTAATCCACCTTTAAATCTCCTCTTTGCAGACATGAGCTGAGCATGGATACAGCAATGCCTGTCACTCATGTTCAGATAAAGTAGTTGGTGTGGTAGATCTTCAACCACACTAATAAAAACTAAACCTTACATTTCCTTCCTATTACATCTGCATTTATTGGGTACACTGCAGTAAGAGAGGGGTGTGGAACATTATTTTCCCCACCACCTTTTAGTCCACTCACATTTTCAAAGTGCTGCTCTGAAATTTAACCGTACACATTCATTCTGGCTTTAATGAGTGTGGCGAAAGTGGTCAAGTCCTCAGCAAGTGGTCCAAAGAAGAGTCTGTGTATACTCCTGCTCTGAGAGAAACTGATCCTGAGCAAAGCAGAAGTCTTAGACGAAGGTCTCCAAACGCTGAGCTCTGGGTGGGCCCATCCCCACAGAGCATTCCTGTGTCTTAAGGAGCATCACAAGCCCATGTATTTGTGAAGAAAACAATAAAATACGATGTTCAAACTAACCAGTTTTCTGAAATATACCAGTATAGACAGTGAGTTTTTCCGAAGTCTGTGGGAAGCCTGAGCCAGTGAGTCACAGAGGTGTGGGCTAGTTCAGACATGACAAGGTAATAACCACAAAATCTTGAAGCAGACCTGTAGTTTGACACCGACATTGGGATGAGGGGTTACCTCAGCTCGCCAGCAAGGGATGGGGAAGACTGTGGTAGAAGACGATGGAATTAGAAGCTCATCAGCAGGGAAGATGTAGCAAATGGAGGGAACAGGAGATACAAGGTCACAGGCAAGGTCGAAGGGGGCAAAAGGGAAGTTAACAAAAAAATGAAAGATCAGCAGAAATGGTATGACAGTGTCCCACTAATACATCCCTGGAGAAAGACCTATGAGAAGGAACATGTGCTTATGTCAACAAGAACTGAAGTCCCCTTCCTCTCCGTGGCCAACGGGGAGGACCCAGCTCCCTGCCAGGTTTACAGCCTGTCCCCATGACCGGGAGCACTAAGAAACCGGCGGTGAAGCCCAGGCATCCTCCTCGCTCCAGCTCCGCTTGCTGCCAGCTTCCCCAGCGGCGGAGGTCCAAGCTGCGAGGACAGGCTCAGCCCCACCAGTGCCCACCCGAAGCAAGTCCTCGGTCACGAGCTGCTCCACGCCTGCGTCTCCTGGTTCACTGCCCGCCAGGTTTGCACGGTGCTTGAGAAAGCGTCTCAAGAGGGAATTTTGACAAGCCACAGCACAGTTGCTGCTCTGCTGACACCGAACCCCTCTCAATCTTTTCCTTTTTCCCCGTTCCCTCTTGAGAAGAGCGCTGCCACTGCCGCAGCCCTGTGACAACTCCTTCTGAGAGGGACCTCATATGCACATGGCAAACAATTACAATTATTAAAACACAGACAGCAAACAAGAGTACTGTTATAATCTGGTATCTTGAAGCAAAGCCCAGCACAAGCAAGGAGAGGAGATGGTAAGTAAGTAAGACTAATACCATGAATCCTGTTTTTCAACAGGAGTGTTTTGTGTACTTTTGTGTTTAGTTCATTGCTTTGTTGATGGCAAGCCAGCGCGACAGGCAGCTAAGTGTCATTTCAGTTATGATAAAATATTGGAAGATGTTGGGCACTGTGAGCACAGGCGAAATTAAATTTACAAATTACATTCATAGAGGAAGGCCACAGTGAACAGCAGCTTGACTCTAAAATGTGCATTCCAGCTACAGCAAAGGAGAGGTGCACAGACACTGTGGCATGGGGCACATCTGGTTCCTCCAACACCTCCCATATTAGCCCCTTCAATGGATGTGGCAGGCCACTTAAAAATAAACGTTGGAGTGAGGAGGGTCATCATGCAGGTCACAACTTTCGGCCCTCACACCTCTGTGGGGATCAGGGGGCTGGTGGGGCAGGGGAATTACACTGGCCCAGCATGACTTTAAAATATACTGAGCTTTACTCTTCACAGACTCAGATGGTTATTTTGTTTGGAGTCCTCAGAAAATGTGCGTTAGAAACATTTTGCCTGCAGTAGTCTGCTGGAAGATTGATGGTTGTAACTATTGCCAGCACAGGAATGTGCTCTAAATAAGAATTTAAAGGCAGGTAGTCCTCTGGCTGCAAGTGTTGTATCTGTTGCTTCAACAGCTGAAATACGGAAGACTAACAGAGGTATTTCACATACAAAGTGATGCTGGGACCAGCCACTGCATAGCAGAGGCTGCAGATATTTACTGTGCAAAAGACAACTTCATGGCACCTGCCAAACGGTGCCACGGCGAGCAGAGCCACGGAGAATTTCATGCCACCAGAGCCTCCTCCATCACCTACAAGAAATGTCCCTGCCTGCTCTGAAGAAATACATCGGCACACACCTAATGGCCTTGTCCATCACAGAAGTGACGTGGCTGTTGCAGGCTCCAGACAGATGCTGCATTTCAGGCTGGCATAAGAGCCCTTCAGAGATTTGTCAAGAGCAGCCTGCTAGAGAGCACTGCCTCCTGCGTGGGCAAGTGCGAACCCCAGGTCCTCATCAAAATTAGATTATAACCTCAAACCATCTGGAAAGGAAGGGCACTGCTAAGGCTTCACTCTCGAATGCACATGGGATTTATGTATTACTTCCTACCAAATTATAAGTGCTTCTAAAATACATTAAACAGCAATTTTAAAACACTATTGCTGAACATAATTTATTTTGTTACATTTTATCCGGCTATAACCCCTTTCATTGCTTAAATGGCTACTCCTCCAATATATCCCCTCTTCCTGTTTGGGCTCTGAACTTTGGCAAGTTATTTTTTGGCCAGTTATTAGTGTCATTTTACTAATAAGCTTTGTGCTCAATTCCTAGGATGGTTTTGGGTCAGGCCTGCAACCTCCCAAGGGCACGCCAGCATCCCCACCGCTGCTCTCCCCTGGGTGCCTGGAGGCTTCTTCTGGCACATAGTGCAGGAGGTCACCGCATGAATAGGTGACCAAGGTTTTCTGATAGATCATCTCTGCCCAGCAAGGCTAATTAAAAGCTAGTGACATTTCTGTAATTAACTGCTTACTATTCTGAACATAATTTGGGGGTTAAATGGTCCTATTATGTTAGATCAACTTTTTCTCAAAGAGCTTCAAAAGTGCTGTGTGGGTTCACGTGTCCCACAATCACATGGAGAATTAGAATAAAATTATAGCACAAATTTAACTCGCACTTATTCCCTCTGGGTCTGTTTCTAATCTCTTGTGCTAAGTTTAGTGATTTACTGTTGGCACCGTGATTTTAGAAAGCCTTGTGATGGCAGCAGCACCTACAGCTGAATTTATGGTACCTTGCCGGTGAGGCCATCTTCAGTCACTTGTAAGCTTTGCTAAACAGAGTCCACACAGGCTGAGCTTCTCCTCTCAGAGTTTTTGTGTATCTACTCATTTCACCCATAACAGGATCACTATTAGCAGTTTCTGAGGAAACCGAGTGTTATTTTGTAGTTTAAAAAAAAATGTCATCGCCCAGCATAACCTGTTTTATGGTAAGGACTTTATATACACATAGTACTTAGCCAGCTCAGATTTGCCAAACTGTTGGTTTCTGGGGGGGTGCAGAAATTATCATTTCACTTCAGTTCATCAGACTGACACTTCATCACCGAGAAGTGATGAAGTCCTGCTCTCCTAGGGTCTCCACCCCGGGCACTCTGCCGCGCTCCCTCCACCCGATGCCACGCACTGCTGGACCGCAGGCTGAGCTGCCAGCGAGGGGCTCGCTCGGGCAATATGGATCTCTACGACAAGCAGAAGCTGGTGGGAGAACGCTGTAGAGCAGCACTGAAGGCAGGCAAAGCAAAGCAGCTCAGAGCTACTTGCTCGGTGAGTGCCAGCCAGCCTGGGCACTAGAGAGGGGGAAAAACCCAGCGCACCCCTGCAAAAAGCCCATGTATCTTTATGATAATAAGTGGTCACAAGAATTATACAACCTCCCAGAAAAATCTACAGATTAAATCAGGGGTTTACATGACTTCATTTAATTCTAGCTGTTTATTTCTCTTTGTTCTTGCTAGAATTAGATTTAGTTCTGGCTCCTCCGAGCTTGAATTTTGCAATACCATTAATGCACTTCTAATGTAGTTTTGTGCAGGTCCAATATAACACCTTATCTAATTCTAATTAGTAACACTCATAGCAGTATACAAATTCTTCTGTATCCACTATTAGCAGCCCAAAAGCTAACAAACTTGTGAAAAACACAGTATAGGTAATTGGTTAATTAAAAAGGTGTGTATTTCACACTGCATGGCAGGATGTTGGCTACAGGAAACAGGACGCTGAGCTCAAGAAATTAATGGAGTTAGGAGAGAGCAATCCATAACATCTGACTGACAGACCAAGGTACACCTTATTTATTAACAGAATCTATAGCGAAATGGAGGCCAGCATGCTGATGGAGAGCTTCATCAAAAAATAGTGTCAGTCCTACATTATCTAAATTACACTTAGATCCATGCTTAATTGCATTGGATTAGCCTAAACAGGAGTCCCCTCTCAGAAAATAATGAGCTTCACACCTGACACCGGAAGAGATGGGGATGAATTCAAGAGTGCTTTGACTCTTAATCAGGCAATTATATTTTCTTCTTGCTCGTGAATTAATTAAAGAAGAAAATAGCTACAGCATTAAGACACTTTTACAATAAAAACAGATTCATGACCATTTGTAAAAGGCAGAGTGATCCTTACAAATAAGAGATTTCCCGAGACTGACAAAGACCAGTCCCAGCCAATTCCTCCTCCCGAAGTGATGAAAAGGGGGCTCCCCTTCAGCAGTGTTGGTCACGTACAAGTAGACTCATCCTATCTGTTTGCACAGGCTAGTAGGAAAGCCTTGCAAAATTAAAAGTTTTTGCATATCTAATAAGAAAAAACCAAAATCTTTCCGCCTTCATGGAGCTCATCTTGATGATTCAGAGCCCTTCACACAACCACCTCCCAGGTTCGAGCTGTCAGCAAGCCAGGTCTGAAACCCCCAACACCCAACATGTCCCAGAGCCCAAGGAGCAGTTTGAGATACTGTGCTAAAAACCCCCTGTCCTCTCTACGCAGGCTTTCACCTTTTAACATAAGTATCAGTGAACAGATGAGAAAGTACCAGATGGTTTCTAACCTCCTTTTAGACTTCTAAGTCACAGATACACCTAGGTGAAATCTCAGCTTCATCCAACGCCCTGACTCCATCCTTATTGAAGGAACCACCTTAGATCAGCCACAGCCGTGAGAGGCTTTACACCTGACTTTGCAAGCGCTGCCTCACACAAGCTGAGCCTGTTCAGCTGCTGACCCTGCTTGGCCCACGCACATAGCCTCTTGGCATTTAGTCCTTCCACCAGACCACGGCAATTGCCTCCTGCCAGAGCCTTCCCCACTCAAGAGTTCATGAAACAAGTCCTAGCTGGGAAGTGAAGCAAAGCTCTTCTGTATTGCCTCAGGGATCAAAAGTGCTGGAGCATCCGCTCCCCGGCAGCACATCCACGAATCCCAGACCAAGCCAGGGGATCATTTAAGCTTTATTTTTATTTTGGTAAGAAAGCACGAGCAGTTTTCGCTCACTGAATGAGTGGCAAGCCCATCAAGAAGGCAATATACACCATACATCTGCTGATTCATTCTGTATGTGTGCCTATTAATGGCTTCTTAATTCTATAGAGACTTGGCAAGCATAAAAGTTTTTTCTCCCAGTTTGCAGCACTCAGCTAGTGTGACACCAGAGCCCCACTGATCGCTGTAATCACTGTGGAAGGAAGCTCAATACAGGCCAACCCTGCTCTTTACTTAAGTTATAACAATTGCTTTGATTAAGAAACATTGTGAGAGCTTTACTATTTACTCAGTGATTACAGGAGCGCCAAGCTGCACGGAGGTGTAAGGGGCTCCTTACAGTGGAGATCACATTCTGACACGCTCTCCTCGACGGGACAGACCCCTTGATGCTCCCCACTGGCAGCAGTATGTGCACTACACAGGGGGGCATTGCTCACATGGACACACGTGTGAAGTGAAAAAAGATGAGAATGGCAAAACTTTGAAGTCAAAAGCAAGCAGGTGTAACTCTCTTCCCTGCCTGCAGACTCTTACCTAGCCCAGCCATACCCGCTGCATGCTGCACAGACCCGCCGACCAAAGCCTCTGCAGGAAGAGAAAGGAAAATGACTATTTCTGCTCTAGCTTCCCTGACCCATTACTGAAGGGGTTTCCCCTAAACATCAATTAAAAGGAGATATTCTTGGCATTAATAGCAGAAACAGTTCACAAGGTTAGGATGACAGATTTTTGCCCCACTTAGAGGCCCACAGAAAACCAGCTTTTTCTGACTGGGTCCAAAATCCCCCTGTCTTAGCACCATCCCCTATACGCCTGGCTGCTCCCTGCTGCGGGACGTGACCCTCCTCAGCGCTTTGAGCTGGAGCCCCATCTCTACGCACCCCGGGGCACACAGGCAGTGTGGGTGGCTCCTTTCTGCTCCTTGGCCATTAATAGTGTTCAGTCCTATCAGAAGACTGAGGTAGTTCACTACATACAGAGAATAACCATAAGCCTTCATTCACCCCCACCAAAATGACAGAAAACAAGAAAAAAGGAGCAATGGGAGTTTCCACAGCCAGCTCCCAGCGAGCGGGCTGCCTTGCACAGCCGGTGGCACTTCTCAAATCACATCTTGCAAACAGGTACTGTTAATGCTCAGCCTTGATGGCAGTAAGACGTGCTGTAAATGACAAAATGCACCGAGAAAGGCGATGAATCACAAAGTAATCAGGAAAGTACAGTAAATCTACCCCAGCCTATACCAGAGGCGGGCTCTTTGGTGTAGTAAACATGCCAATGTCAGAATTTTTCTGTGGTTCTTTGAGTATTGGGGAATTTTTTTTAGGTAGTCTTGTGTAACAGCACTGCCCAAGAAGTGATCGGTCACAGATCAGCACTATAGCAGTTCACAGAGTTTTAGCAACATTAAGTTTCTTCCAAGAACAACTTATCCTTCAATAGCTGGTTAAAAAAGGAGAATGATTTACACACACACACAAAAAAGTTATTAAAAATTCTGTCTAGCTGTACCCTGAAGAGGTGACACCGCTTCTGGAAGACACCTGATGCTGCCTCTCAAGCTGAATATTTAGGTGGACATGGCTACCACCCAGCTTTACGTGCAGTCTGCTCCCTGCTGAGAGCTGAGGGGCTGAGAGCCGCAGGTCCCTGCCAGGCTCTGCGGGTGATGGTGACACAGAGCCTGCCCTAACACCTCTTGCCCTGATGCTCCCTGTGGTCAGGGAAAGCTGCAAAAGACAGCACAGAGAGATGTGTCATGTCTATCAAAAGCTGCCACAGAGATCCAGTGACCCTCCGGTTCTGAACAGAGCCAAAGCCCAGTTTTAAGAGGTTAAATACACAGCTGGAATATGCTCCATCTGAAACCCAGCCTTTTAATGAGAGTAGATCTGGACCACAGTATTAGCATTTTTAGTTACGATCTTTTTTTTTCTTAAGGCCAATTAGCTAATACTATAATTTCATCTTAACTGACAGCATTTATCTTTGCTCTCAGTATTCAGCATTTCTGCAGTCAGGCCATCAGGCACTCACACACCGCGGAGAGAAGCAAGCACAGCCAACAGTGGCGTCCGAGGGCAAGCTGTGAAGCCGAAGAGCACGGCCAGCGTGCCAGCCGCCGACGGCCCTGTCAAGTACGGGGGAGCGGCAGAGAAAACATTGCTGCAAACAGCCACCTCTCATCGGTGACAATGGGCATAGCACACGCTCCCAGTCTCATCAGGAACTGCACTGAAAACGTCCCAAACAATCATTGCTGGCAGCGCGGCAGGGATGGGGATGTCACAGCCCTGACCACACTCACGCTGGCAGGGATGGAAGATGTCACAGCCCAGCAGCCCTCAGAAATCAAATAGTTACTTTGCACGCTTTGGGAAAAATGCTTTTTTTGCAACAGAAAACATTTTCCTGTTGGTTTACTGGGTGTTTGTAGTTTGGAATCTTTTTTAACGGTTATTTAATAACACAGTCCCTCCCTGTGCTATCCGCACATCAGTACAGCGCAGGCGCTGCAGAGGAGTGGCAAACAACAGGAGGAACCCATCTTTTCCAGTTTTGGAAGACCACTGAACCCGCAGTCCTGTTCACAGGCACGAGCGATCCTCTGTCACTGAGTGTGATGGACTCTGCAGAGATTCACTCCCAAAAGGCAGAGAGGTAGGAGAGCTGCAGTAGCTGCTGCCCGGCGGGTTGTGACCATTCGAGCTCTTTCTCTCGAGCTGCAGCAGCCGCCGGCAGCAGGCGACGGGCAGGCAGGGGCAGAGCTCGTGGGTCTGCCCTGCAATCCGCAGGCTGAAGGCCAGCTGGGATAGCAGTACTGATTGTTATTAGCTTTTCTCTTCATCAGGGAGGTTTGGAGAAGTGGCTTGATGCTGCATGTGGCACTGCACGGCTGCAGCAGCGATGGCCCTGCTGTGCCTAGGGTGATGGGAAGGACGTGGGATAAGGCACTAGCTGCCTCTTCCTTGGGACAGGGAATTTTAGAATAAGGATATTAACTTCCCTTCAGGTGTGCGAGTCTGGCTGAGAAAGAGTTGGCAAAGGCTGTGCTGCTAAATGCTGCCAGTGAGGGAACACCTTGGTGTCCTGCCATGGCACACAGCCCCTTTGCAGGGAAGAATATGGCCTTTACTTTTGGTATAGAAGTGTATTTTTGTCCCTTCTTTCCTGGTATGCTTTGTGCTCTGAAAGCCCAGACGCTTGCAACACTATCTATCGGATGTTAGATTTGCTGTTGCGGTTATTTACTGTTCTTCCTTGGACACGGCTGCGTGGCAATGGCTAGCAACCGCTTCTCATCTCTCTGCAAACTGCAGAGTCACTGGTGCAAAATAGAAATACGGACAGGAACATTTCTCTTTGAGTGACACTCAGGGCTTTGACAGAGGGGTTTAGCTGGATAATAGCAGTTTTGAGTTACATTAACTAAAGGAAATGAGATTGGTTCCCACTTTTAGGTGTGTTGAAATACATCGACAAAAACATTTTGGCTCCTAGTGAATGGAAACCAGTAACACACACAGCCATCTTACAGACAGATGCTGTTGTTCTGGCCCCTTAACAAGTCTTCTTCTAATGCTCCCTCCAGAGACTGGACTCACAGGTGGAACAGCTCCCCAACATTTCAATGTTTAATTTTGGGATCAGGGGGCCCAAGGATATGCAGAGTAAACCTGGATGATGCTCTCCTAACAGACCCGCAGACAGCAGCACTACAAAGGAAGGCCCGGGAGCCATCGCCGCAGTGCGTTGGAAGCAACATTTGCTGGGGTGCTCCAGAGTCAGGCACATGTCCTGAAATGCTGCCATAAATTATAAATCTGCATATGTGCAGTGGAAAAGATGACCCATTAGTAAACCTTTCAAATATAGATAGCCTCCCAGGAGACAGGGTTGTACATTATTCACAGAAATAACCCTGACGGCACAAAGATTTGTAGAGCATTTCAATTGCCCTGAGATAATTAAGAATTTGTTCAGTGAACAAAACTGGAAACCTAAAAATCACAGCAGCTGAACAAATTATTCCAAAATCTGCCTCATTTATTTCATGGCGATGTAGATTCGCAGAAAATTAACATAAGATGCAACTTCAGTAGCTTATGTTAAGCTGGGAAATACAAAAAAACAAAGAGCCATACCATGGATCTCCTGGAGTCACTTTGCACAGGAAATCTCAGCACCTCTACTTGTAACTTCTGCCATAAGCCAACTTTGAAAGAAGCTTTGCCCAATTTTTGGCCCGTCTCTTGAAAAACTACCTATATTGGATTCACAGCACAGCTTTGGTAGTAATTGTACTCAGTGTACGTTCAGTCTGCAGTTTTCATTTCCAATTTCTCTGTGATGGACTACTTTCAGCATCACCAAAATCCTTCTCGTTAAAATGTGACTTTGGATAATAAGCTCACTCCCTTTTAAAGCAGACCTAGCATCCAAACGATCCTTTGCCAGAGGGTATTTTATCCGAGGCCGAGTGTCACGTTTCTAGGTAGCTAACATAGGACTACAGACCTAACACTGTATTCCCAAAAGCTAATACCAGGAACTGTTCAGTGATATATCCAGTGCCCTTGAATTTCACAGTAGTCCTTCTTTTAACCATGACAGGAGTGACACCTGGCTTTTAACTTCATGCAACATGTATGGACTTCATAATGATCCCAAAGATCACTGCTTATATATTTTTTCTGAGAAAGCAGAGTGTGTACAATTTTTTGCTAGAGGTGGCTGTTTTCTTTAAAAAAGGAAGCTGATGTTTCAGCTTCATGAAATTGAGCCCTGCCTCATGCATCTGGCATACTGACAGCAGATCAAGAGCAATCCGATTTTGTTTCCAGCCACCTCCAGCCTGGAGAGGGGAAAGGAAGATGTGGGAATGAAATTCATACAGCAACTCAAAATAAAAAAAAGCCAAACATGGCGCACCCTCATCAGGATCATTGGGTCTGTCATCTGCATGCTTCATACTTTCCATCCGTTTTTTTTTCAAAACACCATTTTTGAACACCCTACAAAGGAAGACACCCCGTCAAATTGCTGCTTTGGCATTCAATCAATAGTAGTACCGCTTCTAGGCCCTGATGTACCGGTTCATTTTCTTGAGGTGTTGCACACCCCGTGGTGGCCACGCAAACCTCGGGAGCAGCAATTCCCTCCGAAGCATGCCACGGGCTGCTGCCCGGCTGGTGGCCTTGCTGCTCCAAGCCTGACAGCTGTCTCAGCAACCCTTATCGCTGCTGCCATGCTGACCTTTGTGGCTGCTGACATTTGGGGAATTTGTAGAGCAGCAAGCTCCAGTAAATCTTGTCAGAATTAATGTAAAAGTCGACACACTCATTAACATCCTCCCTCAAATAAGGGCTGGGTGGCTATGGCGTCCTTACAGAGACACCATTCATCGTCACTGTCTGCGATGCAAGGCTGGAAGGCGAGCGAGGCACCGGGACATCGAGCCTGCTGGCACAGGGAGACAGCGTGCACCACCTCCTGCCATCGCGGTGAGGGCATGCCCGGCCAGCCTGGAGGTCCCAAGGCCAGAACAACTACTGGAAACAAGAAGATATGTGTACCCTGCACCCATGAAGTCCAATCCTCTGACCCACTGGAGACCCATGGTCTTAGTATCAGTACAACGGCAACATGGGGTAGACCTTCTCTGTGCATGTTTAAAAAAAACCCAAACCTCTCCAGAAAGGTTCATTGAGGCACCACAGTTTGTTACAGACTCATCACCAATCCACCCGTCAGCTCCAAGGAGTTCTAATGCTCCTGTCATTGTGCTGCTGCTGGTTTCCCTCACTGTCCTTTCAGATCAGGGCGCAAGAGAGACTATCAAAACCAAGCATAATTAGTGATCTGTGAATTGCTTGTAGGGTCACAAACCGGTCAGCCCCTTGACCTCTCCTGAGGACGTTGTCCCACCGGGGCTGATTTCAGATGAAGCCCAACAGCTCATCCTGTGCCAAGCCAGGGTCCTTCTGACCCCTTCCTTCCTCCCCATAGCTCCCCGACAGCTCTCAGCACTGCCTCACGTACGAGCATGCCTACCGATAGGGGATCTTCCATGATAGACATCTTTCCACTGCAAACCTCAAGAGATCCCAAGCACAGACAAACGTCCCCATGCCTGCACAGACTGCAGCACAGCTAGGACCTGCGAGTAGAGCCAGGAAGGAGCTGCTGCCACAACAGTGCTGGGTTCAGCTCACGATGATCTATTCTCCAACCCGAGGACAACGCACTCGCACGAAACAGACTGTGAGCTGAGGCTGCTGTGCCCTTGGCTCTCTTACTGGTGCCATCATCTTACTAATGAAGATCTTATGCTCGTTGGTCAGGGAGTTGGTACTAAACTGTCCCTCACACTGAAACTCATGTGCTAGGCTATGGATTGGCAAGTTGGTTACTGCCACATCCCTCGGCTGTGTCTTGCGTAAACTACTTGTGAATGTACCTGCAACAGAACTATTACAGTACTGCAAAGGGATATAAAACTGTCCAGTAACACTCATCTTCTACATGAGTTTCACACATGGATTTCAACTTTGTTGAGTCACCTATAAAAATAAAAACAGAGAAGTAAAGGTGATGTAAAGGTTGAGGCAATGAGGCAATGATGCATGCATTAGGTCACTGTTAAAATAACCATTTGTGTTGTGTCCAGGTCTTTCATTTAGTTGTCAGAGGGACCACAGAACTTTCTTTGACTCAGATTGTTCAAAATAACCCTGGAACAGACTAACAAGCCCAAACTTCACAACAGTTAAGCTGGTGCATCAGTTTCAGGCACTACGAGTATCTTTCACTACACGCGTTTTCCTCCACACTGAGGCCATCGCGTCACCTCCTGAATCTGCTTCTGGTGTCCGGCTGCAGGTAATGAACCGCTTAACCTGGACCCGCTCCAGAAAGTGCAGTAAGCTCTGTAGCAAATCTCACAGACTGCTGATTTCTGGCAGTTTTTCTTTCCCAATTATCAACAGGCGGGATAGCTGAGGTTCATTCCGCCTTCCACTCACAGCAAGCTAAGGTGCCAGCAGCACCAGGCAGTGACACGCACAGCGATCCCGCTCTACGCCATTTGAGCTCCCTTGGTTTTGCAAGCATTTCGTTTCCAGAATCCAGGGGGTTCAAGACCACATAATAAATTAGTAACAAAGGGTGGGAATGGCCCTGTGCCATCTGTTAGACCACCTCACATGTGATTTCTGGGCAGAGGCAGCCTGCATGATCAATAGGAAAACCTATACACACACAAAAAAAAAAAAAAAAAAAAAAATCACAGCAAACCTTTCAACCATGGGGCCAAACTACGGCATTAGAGAAGGGGAATGACTAAGGAGCCAAAGAGGTGGCGAACTCACCCCGAGAAGGCAGAAGCCAACCTCTTCAGAGCTAACAGTTCAACACTTAAGCAATCCTATGAACAAATATGCAATTAAAAGAGCACAAAAATCCAGACACCTGCTGCAGAGTGGTAGGGTCCCTGCAAAGAAGCAAGGGTGGAGGTAATTGTGTGCCAGGGAGCAATTATCTCCTTCAAACACATCTTCCTAAGTATTTTCAATTCCTTTGAGAAACCTTTTGACAATGAAGAAAAGGAAAAAAAAAAAAAAAAAAAAGAGAGAGAGGAGATAATGCTCTTGTTGGCCATTTAAATCCATAGAATACTGTTGGAAAAAAATGGTAGAACAAAATGATTGTCAGGCAGACACTTGAGCTTCTTTCTTTAATGTAAGTAAATAAATTAATGAATAAATCTAGTTTCACAAAGTAGAAATCCCTGGGGTTTTCAGGCATCAATTAAACACTACAAAAAGTCAAAATGACCAACTGAATTCTTGAAGCAAGTAAAACCCTGGGAAATTCAACACCTATTGAACAGAGCCCTTGGCAACTAGCACTTGATACTGGAGAAACTGAAATTAGACATCAAAATTCATTGTAAGTGCCTAAATGAGGGTGAGGCCATCTCCTTAACTAATTTACTTGTTAACATTCATCTGTCTCACCCAATCTGGAAACCTGACACTGCATAAGCCTCTCCTTTCTTTTTTCCCTTTCACTTTAGTAGAAGCTTTTGTTGGTTTCCACAAGTGTAGATAGCTATCAGGAAAGGTAATGTGCCTGGATATACCCATCCTCAATAAGTGGTCCAGGAGAGCCTTCAGGATATTTCAGTAATTCATTAAGGAAAAAAAAAAAAAAAGTTATCTCTGCAAACCCTCTAAGGACCTCTCCAGCATACAGAGTGAGTTAGTGCTAGTACAGGGTAGGGCTTAAAACTCCATTCATTTTGCTTGTAATAATCAAATATGAAGCTCTGTCAGGTAGAAGACTTCATATTAAAAAGATGAAAACTAATTTCAGTCCTGTATTTTCATTATAAAAATATAATATCCCAGTAATATTCAGCAGAGAAGATGCATAATTTCCAGCAGAAGAGCATGAGACAGAGAAACCAACAGTACCAAAGCCTGAGAAATTCCCTTGTGAAGGCTGTCCCCCAGCTAATCAACATGCACATGCACTGACCAGATAATAAAGGAAGATATATCTGATTTTTGCTAATCAGTGCTAAAGCCACAGAGGTTAGCGTTATAAATAGTTCATTATGGCTGGGAAAGGCTTATTGCCAGCTTGTACAGTCCATGCCAGGGGTCACAGCTGAACGAATGAAAACACAACTGCTAATCTGATTAGTTCAGCTCTGGTCAAAACCATGCATGGTTAGCTGTGATAACAGAGTCCAGGATGCCAGTCTGGGACTGAAATGACACAATGCAGAGGTGAAGTAAAGTTTTGTTGTCACTGGAAAAAAGGAAACTGTGGGGTTTGTACTGATGTAACTCTGCACCAGTCCCACAGTGATGAAGGGCTCCGAGAAGATGCTCTAAGCAGTGCCACCATTTTGAGGGCTGATGGAGACAGTCAGAGCAAACTCCAAGGGTATCTGCTCGCCCAAAGCAAAACTTATAGTGCCTTGTCTTCCCTGTGCCCTACACAAAACAAGCTCTTCCCATCTTAAAAACAAAACCTCAAACAAACCAGGACCCTTCCCTTTTTATGAACTGTAGATTTTGCCAGCAGACATGCTTGTTTTCACAAATTCTTCCCATGTTGTTGGAGGGAACCTGGGAATGTGCAGATTCAATGAGTTTATCAGCCTACAGAATGGTAAGCCATGTAAAAGTACAACAGCACCTTGTACTCTGACAGCTGTGCTGGCACTGTAGCTTTGCATCTGGATTGTTCTTACTTTTTTTTTTTAATTTAGGAGGAATGCAGATATTTTCCTTACATCTCTACAGCACAGAAGCAGATGCAGAAACCCCCGTGGTTAGAGGCAACTGTCTGGAGTAAAGTGAGATGATAACCCTGTGGAAGGGCTGGGCAACAGGCTGCTGAGGGCATGAACCAGAAATCAGACGCAGCTCCCCCCAGTGACTCTGAAGCCAAGAGGAGCTCTTCATCCCTCAGTCCTAACACCTTTGGCAGTTAGTTTGTCTGTCCCTCCAATCACTTGCTCTTAAGAGCCATCTGCTCTTACACTAAACCAGGTCAAACACTGTTTTTTCTTAAATGTACAGCAATGCCCAGAGAGCAGCTGTGCCCACCACTTGCCAGCTCTCCAAGAGGAAGGTCCAGAGAAGCAGGACAGGAATTTCCAGCAGCCAGGAGAGGTGTGAGCCCGTTCCCCAGCCATGCTGCTCCAGGGACAGGGGGCACCGGGCTGGGACGTGCTGCTCTGCGAGAGCAGCAGAGATTTGACTTGGTCGGATGAAGGGCTCCTGGGACTCACCCTCCAGGATAAGTGTGAAGTTAGACCTTCAGTGGCGTGGGGAGCAAGAACCCATCTCTGAAGAGAAGCTGCAAACACTGTTCTGAGCAATTTAAACCTCTTCACCTAATCAGAGTTGCTGCTGAACAGCATGGAAAACAGTGAAATCAATTTCAGAAGCATTGTCTTGATTTAGATGAATTCAAACTCTCAAAACCCACGCATGTTAGCCACCCAGAAGCGCATGAAAGACTTTTCCTGGCAAAACCAAGAAGGCTGACAATCGTATCCCCCCACCCACAGGGAGGGAAGCAAATGCTGAACCGCAGAGCTCATGCCGAGGGCTGAGCAGATTACGCCATTGTTCTGCATGCCTCTAAGGAGAAGGATTTGTTGCCAGCCATTTTCTAGGATTTAATGTGTTCCCTCCACTTCCCACGGTAGACTAGAAACCAATTAATGCCGAACAAAGTGGTGAAAGTTATCTCAAGTTTTGCTTTGATGCCAAACCACTGAATCCAAAGACTAAAACAACGTGGCTCCAGCTCCCTTGCTTTGCCTCACCTCGAAAGGGCAGGATGGAAGGGAATTATTAATTCCACCTCCTACTGTTTCCAGCACTTCAGGAGTTTATTCCCAGCAAGAGAGCACTAGGTTTTGAATCTGCTTCCAAAAAATCTTCAGCTGTCAAATTCCTCAGAAAGATGTGTTAAGAAGAAAAATTTCCCAGGAAAGCAAGTGAAACCTTTTTAGTGAAGAGACAGAATATATTTATTTTTCAATAATAAAGCCCTAAAACAGTGACAAAGCCACAAGGGTCAGAATAAAGCTCGTGTTCCTCCATTAAAGAGAGCAATGTTTCTTCTCTGATGTCTCTAAAGATACACAGTTAGTCAGGCATGCATCTTTCCAGGCAATCCTTTGCAATAAATTTTTTAAATCAGTCATTGAAATCACAGGCAGAAGCAACAACTAACCATTTGGATGTATAGTGATTTTAAAAGCAAAATGCCAAATCCACATGTATTAGTATTAATTCACATCACAGATCAAAAAAGAGTACTAACTGTAAAGCTGTTTTTGTAGGAACTCAAAGGAAAATAAAAGAGAGGTATTTTTGGTATAAGAGGACATTGATTTCCCCAGTACAGATTATTTCCCTTCCTTTAAAGTACTTCCTACCAGCAGCAGACTCATGGATTAACTCTTTGGCGTACACCTGCTCTTCATCTCACCAGACAAATGAACCAGACGTCCAGACATCTCTAACAATCTGAAAGGGTTAAAGCTGTTATCCAGAAATGCAATGTGAGGAGATCCACATTAACGTGACCTCCCACACCGCTGTTTGAAACACAGTGCTGTTGGAAATCCCTGCCCATAGACCATTAACGTACCACAATCCCAGCACCTCCAGCTGACCACTATTTCCTAGGGACCCCACCCTACACAGCACAGAGCCAGTTTAGAAAGCCATGTCTATCAACACTGTCCCTTCCCAGGTGAGAAAGAAAATCAGAGAAGTCAAGTCATATTCTTGGAGATCCTCCTGCCCAGTGACACTGCACATGCAGTGGGGTGAGGACAGCAGATCTGAGGGTGACAAGTCAGACTCTATGGGGAGCGGGACATGGGACAGCAAGTAAAGCCCTGGAGGTATACGCCAGCAATCAAACTGCAAGTCAGCTGCTCCAGTTAACTCTCACGCATGGAAAAACTGGCTCTGTGCAATTCACAGCACTCAAGACACAAGTCCTACCGCAATGCGGAGCACCACAGTTTCATCTCATCCTTTTCCTCCTCCAGCCTGTTTGTGATTTTACACTGAGATTGAAGATCTTCTGCAAAATGGATACTCATTTTTCCTTATTTGTACACAACTGGAGCAATGGGGTCCTAATCCATCATGGAGCTTCATGAGCAGCAAAGACTTACAAAGAGTGAGCAGTAACCATGCCACCAAGCAGCCTTTTCAATGGGGAAGAAAACAGTATCACTCACGACCAGCACTGCAGCCTTCACAGCGCAAGGCAGTAAGAAAGGCACCCTCTCTTCTGCCCAGCCACAGTCCCCTTTCATTTTCCCCGCTCCCAAAAACCAAAGCTGATTATTTGGTTACGAGGCATTTGAAGCCCCCCACAAGAATGGCAAGAAAAGCCCAGACTCGTGGAGGCAGCTCCGCCCAGCACCTTCCAGCCTCAGCACCCCACTCCAGAGTTTAAGTTTTGGCCTCCAGTGGGCATTTGCTGATCATGACTTCTGGAAGGGATTTCATGAGCATTTCTACAGCTATTAGAAGTGTACAACAGCCACTGTTGGTGGACCAAACCGAGCCTGTGACAGCAGAAATTGCTGCCTGCACAAGTCAAGTACAGCCAAAAATAACACGAAGAAATCAGCACAACTGAGATGCTGCAGCAAGGAAGAATACAACAGAAATAGGTTAAAACTGAGGTTCTCGTGCAGCACAGAAAACAAAGTAATGAAATAAACTCCAAGATGAATTGGTGGTGAAGAGGGACATTTCACTGTGTCATCTAGGGTTACATAAACAAATCTTCTGGCTGTGCTCGTGTTTGGAGTTGTGTGAACATCAGGACCCTTGCTGCCAAGAGCAGCTGTGACACTGAAACACTTGAAGCACATACCATTATTTGCTTTAATTCATCAGCATCACTAGTGTGGGCTATCGAATACTTTTGGGCGATAGTCTCAAATGATTTGAGACTGCCAAAGTACATTTGAAGAGCCTATCACTAGCACAAAGGGCCAGAAGTAACACAGGATTTGGAAACAATATTCATACACCAAGAACTAGATAACATAAGATATCTAGCACAACGTGTGAACTACTGTGCCCCACGCAGCAAGTCATGGGCAAAGGAGAAGCCACAAGAGGAAGGAGGACTTTGTAGCATAGTTTTTAGGATATTCCACCAGCACTGTTACAACCCCTTTGAGAGTTCTGCACCCCAAACAAAGCAGGGCAAGGCACCTGCCAGGTGTCAGGGGGTCTTTGCAGTTTTAAGGATGACATACGAGGACTTTTGGTACCTTCAGTCTTTTGAGATTCGAATTCAATAAGAGCTGGAAAGCTGGAGTAAGGATTTGACTTCTGATTAGAGAGATGCACCACTTGCCTGTTTAGCTGTGAAAAATCAGAAAGCTGACTCCACGCCATTCCTTTGCAGACCACCTTCAAGCCATCAACAGGGAAATGACTCTCCCATTGGTGTAGGACTACTGGAGCAGCACCTGGGAAGAATTAACAGAAATCAAAATACAGGTCTTGCAGTTTTCTGTGTTTCAGTGCAGCTCAATATAAGACCTACAAAGCAAACTGTTTGAGCCACTTGTAGCCACAGCAGAAGTAGCCAGTCACTTCTCTCCTCAAACTTGTATGTGTTTGGAACAAATGGTGGCCCCACAGGTCAGGGACAGGAAGACAAGGGTGGTTGTACCAGCCTCCCCCGTGTCCTTGTGCTGAGCAGTGACTGACTAGAGAAGACACAAGCAGCAAGAAGTAAGCCAGACGCTTTCAGTTAGGCACAAGCCCTTGCAACTTCAGCTGGGCAGCAGTAAACCAGCTGGCATCCATTCGCACCACCATGTCGCATTACTGAAAGATTATGCAGACCTTCTCTGTTCCCAGCTCAGTTTGGGAGTTTTTTTTCCCCAAGGACAATCAGAGGAGGCTGATCTTGTTTTTATCTGCATGTTAGCAAAAACAGGTATAGTGCACAGCTTTCACTGATGTACGTATTTCTTTTGCAGCACCAGGAGCTCCACGCAGCCCCAGCAGAACCCCACTCAACTACATGCCGGGCATGCACATTGGTCAGCCTGCGTGTCCTGAGGAGCTTGCAGCAGAGCAGACAAAGCAGAGCTGTACAGCTGTTGTGAAATGCAAGATTTCAAATCCGCTTCTCAATCACAGGTGAACCTACACTCTGAGAGGAGATGTACAGAGGTTTGAGCATTTAAGCATTCAAGTGGTAAAACAGACAACTCCCTCCTCTTACTGATCCAAATTCATCTTGCTCAAACTCTACATTTCAAAGGCTTATGCCTGGACATATGAGACTAGTTTTATTGTTTTCTGTTAACAAAATAAAAATAAAAAAGCCAATCACAAAAACTAAGTGGTAAATGTTTCACGATCTGCATATCTTTACTTATTTAAAAAAACCCTGATGTCAGAATCTTCAGTATGCTCACCAGCACTAATAAGTAGTAAGACAATATTCTTCAGATGAGAAAAAGAATGAAATAATAATTATGGATGTCTGCTAAATTAGCTAAATTATTAATGTTGTCATTATGTCTGGGATGGTAATAACAGAAATTCCGCCTGAGCCCAATGAAGGGTGTTCAGATCCATTATCTACAAACACCACAGGATGAGAGAGCAGGCAGAAAGCTTTCTACATGCTTTTCTTAAGGGAGCACCTCTACAGGCTCAGCACAACAGACACATTTGTTGATGAGTGAGGCTGGTTTTTTCCCCAGCTTTCGCCAGCCAGATCTCGTTTGGACTCAGAAAGACAAATCAGGAGCTGTTATTGTTAAATATCTAGAAGGTATGACTGCTACCTGGAGCAGAGCTGCTTGAAGACACTGACCTAATTCTGCCTCCTGACAGTCCCCAGATCTCTGGGTTAGTTTTACCCAAACACAGCCTTGGTTCACAGCCGCTCTCTGGGTACAGGGTGGACTATAAACCCACCTGTCAACTGTGTAGAAACCATCGTAATGTTCATCATTTCACTCCAAACCTGGTATGGCATTTACCCTACGTGTTCAGACCAACACAAAGGACATGATTTCCAACCTGCAAGCTAGGAACCTTGCTGTCTTCAGGTGAAACGAGAGCTCCTCTGTGTAAATTACTGTCTTGGGGATTTGGAGTCAGGTGTTTTGCTCGCTTCCTCCCAGTTTTCAGTTGAGGATAGGCTGCTCTTGAGTCAGAGGAGCAGCAGGGACTCATGCCAGCATTATTGGCCCATGGCTGTCTGGTAATGGGTAAACCCCATGGAAAATCCTCTGAGCTGGCCTTACTTTGTTCTCTTGTGATGATATAGCAGGGGCCCCGTACAGTTGCAAGCGTGATATCCACAGAGCTTACACCACAGGCCTGCTCAAACGTGTCGCCTTGGGCAAATGACATAAATACATTTCTCCTACAAGGCCCCATTCTGGAGCAGACATCTCCAGGTGTTAGTGCAAAGAAGTATAAAAGACCAGTTAATTTCGTACTGTGAGATAATACATGACTCAGTGTCATGGTTTAACCCCAGCCAGCAACTAAGCACCACACAGCTGGTCGCTCACTTCCACCCCACCCAGTGGGATGGGGGAGAGAACTGGAAGGAAAAAAAAAAAAAAAGTAAAACTCGCGGGTTGAGATAAGAACAGTTTAATAGAACAGAAAGGAAGAAACTAATAATGAGAATAATAACAATAATAAAATGACAATAATAATAAAAGGATTGGAACATACAAAACAAGTGATGCACAATGCAATTGCTCACCACTCGCAGACCGATGCCCAGTTAGTTCCCGAGTGGCGATCCCTCCCAGCCCCACTCCCCCCAGTTTATATACTGGGCATGACGTCACATGGTATGGAATACCCCTTTGGCCAGTTTGGGGCAGCTGCCCTGGCTGTGTGCCCTCCCAACTTCTTGTGCCCCTCCAGCCTTCTTGCTGGCTGAGCATGAGAAGCTGAAAAATCCTTGACTTAGTCTAAACACTACTTAGGGACAACTGAAAACGTCAGTGTGTTATCTGCATTCTTTTCATACTGAACCTGAAACAGCACTATACCAGCTACTAGAAAGAAAATTAACTCTGTCCCAGCCAAAACCAGGACAGCATAGCACTGAATTTTATAGCACAGCTTAGTTTATGGTTTCTAATCACCTGGACCTTCTGCAGATCACGTCAAATCTTAAGACTTGGCTTGCTGTATCAATATAACAATCATAATCTAAACTTGAAAAACACATAAAAGAATGTGAGTCATTCACTCAGTCCTCAGAGGATGGTGGAGGTGTCCCCAGCCACCGAGGGATCACGGGTCTCGCTGTCCAGCAGCGGATGCAGTCCAGGTTCCCACTTAGGACTTGTAACTGCTTGATTTTGTAGACAGCACTCTGCATGCTGTTAAGCTTCCCTGTTCTGTGATGGGGTCATCACCACCTGGTTGGCAGGGTGCCTGGGACCTTCAAGGCCGTTAAGGAGGGGAGTAGTTGGCCTGGTGCCCAGGAACCTTGAGGATGATAGGGAGGGGAAGAAGAAATCTGTTTGCTTCATCTACTTGGTGCACAGGACCTTCAGGGTCTGATAATGAGGGGAAAAGGGACTAATACGTGAGCAGCTCAGTCACAGAGAATGGCCGTTTGCCTTATAAAATGGCGTTAGTTATGCTAACCATGTTACCAGAGGTCAGAAGCAGAGGGTACTAGTCACAGTCTCAAACTAAGTAGCAAAATTACTGTCTTTGTTCCTGCAATGCTGATGACATTAACAAATTTCATTTTCGCTTCTTAGAAGCAGATTGCTTTACTTACATGTGTGGAATGTCAGTAAACACGACATAAAGAAACACTGTGTGCAAATGTGTCTGTAGTACTCTGGCCCTACTGAGATGTACAAATACTCAAAATATAAAAGCAGCAAGCAGAGAACCTCAGGAAAAACAAATATTGATATCTTCTTGTCTTCTTTTCAGATCTTTCTTACAGTATCTGCAACTTTGAATACCAGTATGTTCACTGAACAGCAAAGAGAAAAAATTACCATTATATGTCCAAATTTAAAAAGAGAAGGAAATCCTGATGTTGATGGCTCTGAGAAACTGACAGGAGATTTTACAGATATTGAAAAAGCTTATCGCTACTTTAAGGATATCCTTGCAGGCAATGACCCAAACCATGATTTTTCACATTCTGAAAGTAAGAATGGTTTGAAAGATGAAAGTGGTCTGAATACTGAAGAAATGCATGAGCTTACAGTTCCGTCAGCTCTCTATGAATATTTCAGTCATGCCTGCAAAGAACAAATCAAAGTACTACATGAACATTTTGGAGTGTGTATAAGAAGTAAAGATCATAACAATGGAACCACATCAGTATGCTTCACTTCTGATAAAAGTCCTCCATCAATACAAAGAGCTAATGACTTTTTTATCAGAACTTTTCAGAAAAGTGTAGAAGATCTGAAACAGGAAAAAATTCCCGTAACAAACAGTTACACATTAAATGAGACAATAACAAAATTAAATGCTAGGTATAATAATCTTCTTGCCAAAGAGGAAGGGAATCAGTTGCTACTCCGTGGTCCAGCCAGTGAGATTTTAGCTGCCAAAAAATTTCTAGCAGAGGAAGGTGAGAACAGTCAAGCTGAAAAGAATATGAAAATATCATCTGAATGGTACAAATACAGGAATGGAATTGAAGTTGATGCTTCTGTTTATAAACTGCTGGAAACAATATTAAGCAAAGAAATTGAAGACATTAAAGACAAATTTGATACAGTAATAGAAAAGAAAGACAGTTCACATGGCCAGAAGATGGTTATAATGTTTAGGCCTAGGATCAAAACTTCTGATATGTCTTCACATGCTGCTGAAAGTTTCATCAATGCATTTCAGAGTGCCTTTGCAATGCTAAGAGAAAAACTGATCAGCTTGAAGCTTTCAAAAGATCAGAATGAAAGATTAAATGTGCTACTTGATGGAAAACTATTAGAAGATCTGCATGTAAAACTCACGAAGAAGGAAGACAAATTCATCTTAAGTGGTTTACCAAAATATCTTTATGCCGCTGAAAAGCACATTATGAACCTTATCACTGAAGACTCAACACAAACTAAAAATAGGACACCACTGTCCTCTGATCTCAGCTATCAAGAAGCTACAGGAGCATCTGAGAAGAAAGACAACAGCAGGCAAAAGAATGATCTTTCTTCTAAAGAACAGTCTAAGGCAAAGACAGAAGAAGACAAAGATGTGTGTCCGATTTGCATGGAGAGAATTAATAATAAAGAAATACTGAGAAAGTGTAATCATGCATTTTGCAAAAGTTGCATCGACCAGGCCATGACTTATAAGCAAACTTGTCCTGTTTGTAATACCGTCTATGGTCTCGTGAAAGGAGACCAACCAGAGGGAACAATGTCAACTAGAACAGTGTCTTCGGCTCTTCCTGGTTATCCCAAGTGTGGTACTATTGAGATTACCTATAGTATGCACAGTGGTATTCAAACCGTAAGTATATTTACAGATTCATAAAAGATATTTTTCCCACAACAAAACCAATACTGAGTATAAAATTAACTATTTTTCCATCATTTTAGTGCATGTCCAGGAGAGACATTTCTTTCTTCTGTACAAATCTGCAAGTATTTAATTCAGTATTTTTGGGTGCGATAAAGTAATATGGTAGGAATTAAACAGTCAAATAGTAGCCCTCCATTTTATATGCACGAGGACAGAGCTACCTGTCTCAAATTTGTACACTGGGAGTAACTGAACTGAAATCTATGGAGTGATATCATATAAACAAAATCTTGCGAGTATGATGAGGATTCTCTGAGACATTCTCCTAGCTGCTGACGCCAATGGACAAAAATGAATAGCAAACTGTCTTATAAGCTTTCCAGGATAGAAATCAGCTTATGCTATGTGTGTAAAGTCATGACACTAGGACTGAAAATGGGATAAATTAAAAAGTCAAGGGTGGGGTGATGTGCATTTTGGAGAGCAAAGAGGAAAAAACAAATTTAAAAATAACAATGGATGCATGAGTGATGACAAGAAAATGTGAATGAAACTTATATGAAAGAAATTGTCTAATGAGAGAAAAACCACCTCAAAATCAGTCGTCAGTCATGCTATGTCCTTCTGAATCAGACAGGGTAAAAAGTATTGCGAAAGCTGGGATGTGTAATTTTCATGCTTTCAAAGCGTTTATGATATACAATGTGGTTTTGTTTTGTTTTTCTACAAAACAGGGCAACCATCCAAACCCAGGGAAACCTTATTGTGCAACTTCTCGAAGAGCGTATTTACCTGACAATAAGGAAGGGCGAGAAATTCTGCAGCTCCTCAAAAGAGCCTTTAACCAAAAATTGATTTTTACAGTGGGGCAGTCACGTACTACTGGTGCAAAAGATGTTATCACATGGAATGATATTCACCACAAAACTTCTACAACTGGAGGACCTGCGAAGTAAGTAGTCTTCTCTTTATGTAATTGTATTGCTACTCAGATGTGTCAGGAAGGCTACCCTGAATATTTTCCACATTAGAGCTTTCAGATTTTGTCACTAACAAAGCAATTGTGGAATGCTCTATGGATCCACACTTGAATCACCTTCACCAATTTGGACATTTGGAACAAGCATGAGTTTATTCTTCTGTTGCTCCTCAGGCCACTCATTCACCAGTGAGTTGTGTAAAGCACCTACTCAGTTAATAACTGCTCTGATTAGAAACTACTTCTAGTACAGGACAGGACAGCAAGCTCTTGATAGCAGCTAAGGTTGGACTCCTGATCGCGGAGTCTTGTGTTACCTGCTGTTTTGCACCAAGAGGTCCTGGTCCATTACCCCAGTAAAGAGAGCACTCAGACTCTGTAAAATATGATTTGAAATTCTGCTTATTAGAGCTAACAGCAAGAAGGAAGAGATTGTAGTATAGATATGGTTATGTCCTTTTAGACGCTAGGAACCCCGGGTTGCACAGCATTCAGTGGGCCTCTGACCAGAGCACAGGATGCTGTGCCAAACCCGTCCATAGAAAGGGTTACCCCATTTTGGTCATTCGAGCTATTACAGGATTTTCTTAGGAGAAGACAACTCTATTCAGCATTTCTTGAGGACTTGCTGCACTTCTAGATAAAGGCAAGGACATGCAGGTGGCATAATCACCATTACTGAGTGGGAGCTGCTTGCAGCGCCTCTCTTGGAGTGAGCTGGCTGAGTCTGTCATGCAGCCAGGGGATGAGCACAGCACAACGCAGGCCTGAAGGCCATGCCATGCATGCAGCACGGTGCAGCACAGCACAGCACGGCACGGCACGGCACAGGCCTCAGCCTGCCCCAGTTAACTGTTATGTGGATCACTAACTCCTCAATGTATAATGGTCTTCCGGTCAGGATCACTACGTTCCACCCCTTAATGCACATACAATTGACCGTTCTTAAAGGTATGATTAACTAGAGATTATATCAGTAAACTGTTTGGCTCCTGGAAAAAATCTTACAGAGACAAAAGGGATGCTTGGAACAGTCCTTTCAGGGGCAGGTGTCTTCCTGCAAGCTCTAAAGATTTGTATCTAGATCCTCCTTCCCAGGCTAGGATCAGAAAAGAGCAAAAAGTATGAGTTTTACTTTATCCCTGCCTCTGCCCAAATGCTCTCCCCAGTTATCGCTTGCTTCATACGCACTTTTGGTGATGCGCTACTTAGAATCCGGAGGTGCCATTATATTTGTGTTTTGAATGCTTACTTGGATACGCTTTGGATCTGATTTTCAGAAAGATGCATACCCAAGCACTCTATCATTTTCAAGTGACACAGCAGGCAGCTTTGTAAATCAAGTTCTTAATGTCAGTTTGGACAACGAAATTCAGCAGCTCCTTTTCTTAAGTTTTTAGATTTACCCTGTCTGTACTGCCTCTCTGACGTGCAAAATAGGGTCTGTTTTCTCTATAAAGTAAGAAGTGCATGCAATTTGTAAAGTGTTTTAAGGGATTTTGATGAGAAGGTTCTGTAGAACTGTCGAGTGGTTCATTGCAGAAGTAACCCCAAATTCTTTTCCTCTTCTCCTAGTTTTGGTTACCCTGATCCTGATTATTTGAAGCGGGTTCGATCAGAATTGAAAGCAAGAGGAATTGAATAAAGAAATTTATCACCCACCAGCTCTTAAGTGTAATAACTGAACATGTAGCAGTTAATTTACTATTCAAGCACTAAGAAGAAAGAAGTTACTTTGTTCAACTGCTGTACTTAAGTCGCTTGTATTTTGCAGTCAGCTAAGAAAAATAATCTTTTTTCATCAAAAAATACATGTTTTTTTTTACACATCATTTACTTCCTTGACTAATGTTTCCCGCTATGAGTAACCTTTACAGAATTTGGGTCTTGTGAGTGCAGCATCAGTACTCGTTGCACTTGTCGAGTATTAAATTGTGTATCTTTTTTTACCAGTGAATCTGATCTGCGCTTTTTCCCACAAGTCTTCAGTCTGACCACCAAAACCAATAGATCCACTACTAGCTTCCATTCGATCAAATACTTACTTTAGCTTTGTGTTATTATGTCTGTCATCATGGATAGCATCATGTAACCCATCTGCTGGAAAATTTTTATGCAGCTGTTATAGTATCATCTTTTGCTTCTTTTCCTTTTCAGGGCAGAAATGGCATTAGTGGTTTGGGTTTTAAACGTGAAATTAGCATGGATTATGTATGAGGGGGTACATGGATGCTGCTGTGTTTTTAACCCCGTGAAAGTGCTGAGTGCTCAGAGCCACATTGGAGCAAATGGAAAGTAACAGTGTCTGTGGCCATCTCCGATAGCCTTCCATCATGCTTAAGCTTAAATACAACCTTTAAGTCAGCTTTGCAACTATAAAACTATATTCTTCCCATTGCTTCCCATATATATGTATAAAAACCATATCTATATATGGTTTAAATCGTGTTATAAAGATACTTTGTTGTTACTCTGCACTGTCTAAATAGCCTGCTAATTACCTCTGTGGTAGTGTGAAACATAGCTTTCACTTAATGCAGCCATAATTGTTAGTGAGTTAAAGAAAAATTGTTAGGCTACCGAATATAACTAATAAATAAAATATAAAGATACCATCTGCTCAGTTCTGCATTTTCTATTCAGGGTCTTCCTCCTGTTTTAGATACGGATAGTTGTACATTTTTTTAAATTTAGGATCTTCCCAGCAGCGTCATGATTTGGACCCTATGCCACTTCTTTTTTTTTTTTTTTTAAGGTTCCCACATTGTGAATAGGCAGTACTACTTTACCACCTTGA
Organism: Aquila spilogaster; assembly: GCA_024606505.1. Lineage (NCBI taxonomy): Eukaryota > Metazoa > Chordata > Aves > Accipitriformes > Accipitridae > Aquila > Aquila spilogaster. The sequence goes on along the minus strand of JANHGO010007761.1, from coordinate 1,183 downwards.
TTTTCAGATTTCTTAGTATTGGTCACTGTTTGGCTTCCATGTGAGTTGGGACGTCTTTCCTTCTGTGGTTTTGTTTTACTGTATTTGTTTTCACATTTTAACACTATTTTACGTTTCCTCCCTCTTCTGTGCAGTAAGGTACCAACATTCCAGTTGTTTCTAAATGACCGTCCTTTTCCGCACACTGAAACAAGCTGTGAAGATCAAATCTCCCCAACTTCTTTTGGTGTCTCCTTTCACTTTCTGTCCCAATAAGACAGTTCACTGGTCAGACCCCTATCTGATAATTCACTGGCTCCCATCTCACCTGTGGCAATGTTTCACAGGCTGAGTTTTGCAGCAGAGTCCTGTTGACTGTCGCTGAGAGCTCCCAAGCCTTTATCCTATAACCAGCTGTACAGACCTTTACTTTCTAATCATAGCTGTACAGTTTAGGACTAAATCTACCTGATTTGCAATCAAAGTCAGGTATCTTGCTTGGGTTACAGCAAGGGAGGAGAGCATGTACCTGGGCTAACTGTTGAGAGAACAGTGCATTAAGAAATGAAAGGTTAATTGCCCACCAAGAAACAAAGGCTACCCCATGGGTCTGCTCAGCAGCGTGTCTGATTACACCTATATCTAGCTGACGTCCACCTGTGCGTGTCATTTTTAATGACACTTGGTTATTATCCATTTCCTCAGCGAACTTGCAGTGAAGTTAGGGGGGGAAATTTTTCATGTGTCTGCTATTTTAGTGTCTCATATATGGGCACATTAGTAAAATACGCAGCAAGAAATAGCTGAAAGCTGTAACTTTCGCAAGGGGAGGTCTGAGGAAAACGCTCTCATGGCAATCTTGCACAGCTGTAGAAGTACGTCTGACGGAGAGTGATGGCAACGGGTAATTTTACTTTGCATCACGACTTGGTTTGAGAGCGTCGTGCAGGGAGGGAGAGGTCTGTATTGTCCAGTGCCTACACTGGAAACAGCTGTATTTGTAAAACCGGCTCGCTGTACGACTCCGCGGAAGCACAACGCTACGTTTCCGACGCCCTGAGCAAAGCGGCCGCGTAACCCGGGGTGCTTCCCGAGGGCGGCGAGAGGGCGGCGAGAGGCCGCCTCCTGCCCCGCCGTGAGGAGGCGCGGCGGGGGACCGGGGCCTCCGGCCGGGCCCGTGGGGGGCCGGCCGCTCGCCCGCCCC
>JANHGO010007760.1:0-52445 GCA_024606505.1 Aquila spilogaster | reverse complement strand
AAACATAGCTAGAGGGTCTTCTCCCTCCTCAGTCAAGTGCTGACAGGAGAGTATGTTCATTACAGTTCTGCTGCATTCCACACAGTAATCGGCATCTAAATTACCGCCTGTTCCTTTAGGGAACACAAATAAAGAGATTTGTAGAGGAAATATTAATAAGAACAGGGGAGAGAGGAGTTTGCTGCAAATACAAGCTTTTGCAAAGTTGTTCTGTAAGGTGCCTGCGGCACAGGCACACATCCTGTGGAAGGTCCTATGCTGCCCCGACAGCACCAAGGGGTACTGCTACCCTGGCTCAGAGATCACTGATGTGGATGGCTTTCATATGCCAAGTACAGGCACAATACAGAAATGTTGTCCTGGCTGAAGGGACAGAGGATGATTGAAGTGATGGAACTAGAGGGGATAAGCTGGACAGAAATATGCACGTGGAATAGAGTGAGGAGGCAGCTGTGGTTGGCTTTGAGCTCATGTAGAGCTCTTGCAGGAGTTTATTAGTCAGTTAGCTACTTCGGCCCAAGTGTATTTGCTCACGCTGACTTCTACACTAAGCTGGCTCAGCATTGTCTGAGTTTATCTAGAGCCTCCGACTGTAAACAGACTTCCAGAGTTCACCAAAATACTGTGGGCCAGACAAATCAGCTGTTTCAACACATCATATTTTCTTTCCACGTAAATTAGTATAATTAATGTTCAAATAACTTGTATTTCCCACTGTCAGTACTCAAGTTGATATTGCTAGTACTGAGTATGGACAGCAATCTCCTTAGTTAGACCAAATGCTTCCTGACGTTGCTTGAAGTCGACTTCTAAACAAAGAGAATGATCATATTTCTACCAATACAACAGTGTCTGGTCCAGACATCGTCTGCATCACTGTGCACCACACAGACAGCATCTAAGGACCTACCTACAACTGCACAGCTGCAAGAATGTGAAATAAAGCTCTTTCATAAATTACACAGATCAAAATTTCTTTAAAATGTACACTCTGATACTGTAATCTGATTTGGAAGAAAATGGAGACATTACAAACCTCAAATGTGAAACTAAACATATTTGTTCGCATCATATGGATCTCAGAAGGGAATTACAATGCCTGCTTACCAGCTTCTTGTTCCAGTTTCATGCGAGACTCATGGAAATCAGTCTAGTTTCACTGGCATTAAACTAGAATATAACAGTGATGAATCAGTTCTGCAGTCTTACAGAGAGCAGCTGTGAATTGTTAATAACAAGCAGCAAAATATCATTCCTCTTAAGCACTGTGCTGTCAGCCTTCTGTTTTCCCCTTCCTATGATAGTCCAAACCTCTTAAATATTAATTTAAAAAATAAGTATATACATTGGAAAATAATATAAATTTCATTCTTTGCCTTCTCCTTTATAACTAATAATAATGAATAGTAATGAATAAAGAGCAACTAAATTGATCTTTCTGCCTTCTTGGATGCTCTGATCATACATTAAGCAAAAGCACAGCCACATTCTTTGTGGCTTGCATCTTGTAATACGTGAGTAGGTTTTGCTGTTGGTGTTTTTCTTTGTTTTATACTTCTTTCTGTTACTTTACTAACTACCCCTCTTGTGATTTTACTAGAAGACAAAGAAGGCTTTGTGGAAAAATCTGGCATGAGAAAGTTTCTCCACGCAGAAGTTCCTCATTGCACAAGACTTGCGCTCCTGTGCCCATAAGGCCTCTTCTGTGGCCCTGAGCTGTGAGGAGCCCAGTGAGCAAGGAGTGCTGGGGGAAAGCAACCTGGCCAGGAGCTCCTCATCAGTCACTTGGGGACACTTCCAGATTTGGTAGCTCTTTCCAGAGAAAGAGATTCTCTTTGAATAACTGATAACCAATGGAATAACTGACTTGGCTTTCCATCAGTGCTAGGCTTGGAGCTACTTTCCCGGAGTTGCTCTCTAGGCACCACAGACTTCTCTTGGGTGAAGTCAATTGAGAGGGCTCTAAAAGAACAACTGGCTAAACAAACAGAAACAGAAAGAGGAAAGTCAAAGACTTATTTTTTTCCTTTTCGTCTCTTAAATAATACATTTTCTGGTCCCAGTATAAATATCTCATTGGATTGTTGGGAATTACTCTGAAGTGAGTTTTTCATATAATCTGTAGCCGACTAGTGTGGACTTCATGGCATTAAGGCTGGGAGACCTCTCCAAAAGAACGACAAGTATCACTGTGTCCAGAAGTACCAGGTCAGGGGTGGCCCATACCTGGCTTCAGAGCTCCAGAAAATTCCTTCCTTCTGAAAGAATGTCATCTAGTTAAGTACAAAGTACTTCTTCCCATTTATAGCAAAACAGAGGTAAGTTTAATCAAATCTGTTCTTTGTCATCTGTGCACACACATTGCACTACCTATTACACACCAGCCCCCTTGAAAAAGGGGGTTACTTCAGTGTCTGCTTTAAGTTGGCATGGTGGGAAGTGAGCAGTGCTCCAGATATAATGATTCCAGCTCTGAAGTTCAAAACATGTTGAGGGTTGCTCAGTGTAGATACTATGTCAAATCTAAGGTCTGCATCAGCAAAACAAGAGGCAAAAGAGAATTTATGAGATGTGAAAGACAAAAAAAGATTTTCCTGATGATTTCAGTAGGTCATAGGAAACAGGAAGTTTTACCATTGACTTCGAAGTCAAGATTTTATCCAAGATTTATAGCACGAGTTTGGTAAGAAACAAACAAAAAACCAATCAAACCACTCTGTTATTTAATTAACTGTTTCCAAGTTAGTGCAGCTTGGAAAGAACTTCAGCCATATGTCAACTAGCTTCCTACTCTGAACTGTTATTCTATACCTAAAATGACAGTCAAATTGATAGTCACACCGACTGTGAAGACCTGGGTTAATTCATTTAACTAAATAAAAATAACAGAGTCAAACTGAAGCAAACTGCTGTGCTTGGTGATGCAGAATTTAAAATACTTGGCCTATGGGCCTGGAAGTTGGTTGTAAACTCAAGTCTCAAATGTGTGTAAAGTGATACTAAAGTGACACATGACACACAAAGACCTACACACAACTCTCTTTTGTGGGCATTCATCTAGGCTGACTTAACTCTCTTATAGACTGAAGCATAGATAAGAAAAGCTGCTTTCATTGTGGAGCAGATATATGTAAATCAAGGTGACGCTGATTTTCTGGCACAAGCTCTGGTGGCATCATTGCAGCGTGAGGAGAACCTGACAGCCAGCATTTCTGGGTGCTGGGAGGTGCTAGAGGGTCAAAGTGAAGTACAAGATGACCTTGGAAAAACAGAGTGCCACAGAGATACGGAACAAGGCAAGGGACAAGGACTGGAAAATTGACACTGTCTCAAAATTTGTCTGAATGAGTAGAAGAAGAATTTACCTAATGATAAGGTTATATTGACACCAGGTCTATTCTGACACAAAAGCAGATGTCAACAAAGATTACATATTTTCTATATGGGGTAAGGGCAGTTTCCAAATTCAAGGAATAACCATACCTAGCCTGGAGCATAACAGTGAGAGAAAAGATTTGCATGAAGGCACTAAGGGGGAAGTGAAGATGAGGACTGCTTCTGAGAGGCATGAGGAGGGCCAGAGCTGTTCAGTGACTGCCAGCAAATACTCAGAGAAATGGGATCAAAGAGCAGAAACTTCCCTCTGAAATTACTGTGTCCAAGCAAAACATACTGTCAAACTGTTAAATATTTGCAAATAGTGGTTAATGTTTTACCAACTGCTACCAAAGCACATTCACAAAAACTTCCCAAATAGTTTGCCCATTGTTTCAAACACTGAGCACTCAAGCCACTGTGTCTATCTGGTTTAGCATGTTCATTAAATATTTTCAAATACAAAGGGTTGAGTACCTTGAGACAATGAGTTATGAATTCACTAGCAAAACTGAATAGTATCAATAACACGTTACTTCCTGGCTGCTTTCTTGCTTGCTTTATGTTCAATCTATGTTCAAATGAGATAGCAAAGAGGTTGAAGATCTAAGTGCAACTGAGGCAAAGCTCATAACGAAAAATCCGTAATTAACAGAAATACAATAATAGTGGATCCCCTGGTATGCATTTAAATGATTTCCTAATAGCTTCATATAGATGAATCAATTACAATGGAAAATGGCTCAGAACTGATCCACCAATGGCAATCTTTGTATTGGATTGGCAGCTGCTGTAACTACCTCTGTGAGCAGTTGCCCAAGTTCTCTGCTGTGAGCTGTAAGAGCATTCTAAGCTCTAAGAGAAAAGCCATCACAAGTAGCCAAAACTAAAGCAGTAAAACATTTCTTTGCTGCAATAGCTCATAAAACTATAAAGGAATAAAAACTCCTGGCTGAACAGGTATGTATTGTACATTCTGGAAAGTGACATTTGTCAGGGGTGAAGAAAAATACAAAATAAAATTCTTCCTTAGCCACTGATTATTATTGCTGCCTTTGCAGTTTCCTTCCTTTTGGAATAATCTCAAGGATTTCAGTAAAAATGTGTCTTAAAGCTAGTCCTTGCCAAGTGCTCTGCTTTCCTATGATGAGATTGCACATGAATAAAACTCCTCACATACATGTGTCAGTTTATGCTCAAACCAAGTGAACTACTATTAATAGTGGTGCTTGGGGTTTATCATTGTTTTACAAGAAGAATATGCAAATGTCAGTTTTGTAGATTCATTTTTTTGTTTTTCTATCTGGAAGTTTTCAAAGAGTCAACAAAATGAGGTTCCATAATCTCATTCTCACCATGAACATGGCTAGACAGGATGGAAATGACAGGGTGATTATTTGTTAACTTGGAATAAGTTAGCTTGTAATTTTCAAAGACATTTAGCAGAATTTCTACTAACCTCACTAAATACCAGAGTAAGAGGGGATCCTGTGTCTTGTGTTATACACCTTCCTCTGAACTGTCACAATCAGCAGCACATCACTGTGATTCATGTGGAACGAATTGTTCCACACCCTCCTACAGGATATGCTATACACATTAAGACCCAGGTCATCCACTAGCATCAGCATTTTGGGAAGCCTGAAAGCACATTTCTGAACAATTACAGTTCTGCTGTCTACTTACCTTATTTCAAAACCAGAAAGTAAAAAACTAATGTTGATCTGGACCAAAACATCTGGATCACAATTCTTTAAAAAGAAAATTCTTACCTTTTCTCTCCACCCTCCTCCAACCCTGACACTTTTTAGTTCTTCAGTATAATTCGACTCTGAAAAGAAAAGGCTATAAAACAGCGCTGAAGAATATGAGATCAGCTGATCTTGCAGTCTGAATTGCTCTCCTATTCTGTGCCTGTGGATCCCAGCATGACAGGGAGAAGGCAGAGGACATGCTGCAGGTGCATAGTGTCTGGTACTAGAGGTTACTGCTTGGTGGTGGTCAGAGGAGCAGGAAAATGTTCAGCTACATCTTTGGTTTTTGCCACTGCCAGAGAACTGCTAAGGCAGAGGACTTCAAAAAGACTTGAAGGGAACACTACCACCACAAGTTTTTGTTTTCTGAGCAATGGAGACCCAGCTGAAATGTTTAGTCTGTTGGACATCTATGTAAGTGGATAAACACCACTGGAGGATGCAGTAGAGCTTACTGCTTCACTGAACTTTCCATCTAGACCAACCAAGCTCTTGCACTGTTCTGTGTGACTCCTCTGCTAAGTTGTCAGAATGAAGGATATGGAAATGTGGAGAACACTGCCTTTAAAATGCACAGTTATGCACTCAGTACTGCTAATGGACTTCTGTAAGTGTGGCTTGACCTTCAAGATAAAAAAAATGCTGAGACATTCACTCTCTGCAGTATGCATGTGTCCCAGATATCCCAGGGAAAACACAAAGAAAGTCAGCATGTGACTGCACTTTACTCTGCTGCTATAATATTCTCTGGATCCTCCAGTAAAGCTATTTAAGAAAAATATTAGAAGTTATGGTTTTAAATACAGACATATGATTAGGGTTTCGAGGAGGAGAAGAGGAAAACAGAGCTCCCTACAGTAAACATACGGTATAATTCTACCCTACAGCTGCTTTGATGGCTCAAAGAGGAGATTAGGCTGCTCCTAATTGCTGGTGACACAGCCAGCTCTGGCCCAAGGAAAGGGAAGCCAAGCTCTGCACTTCCCATACACTCTCTAATTTTCAGCAGTCCAGCCTTGTGCAGTTGGTGAAAAGTTCCCTGACTGATAGCAGCTTTTTGCTTACACTCCCTACTAGCTTTCAGTCCAGATTCATTGAATTCCTACTTTTGGTGGATTTTGAAGTGAGGCTTTAACTTCAGTTACTTCACATAAATAGTTAATTGTCTTTTTTCCCCTCTGGAAGCTCAATAAATGAGGCGATTGATGCTTTAAGTGCAACTCCTCCCCAATATTCTGAACATAATGAGGTTAGTGCTAAAAGCTGGATTCTCTCTCATCTGTCTGCATTATCTATTTATTCCGCATACGTCACCATGGTAAATGAGTGCTGCATTAAGTACTAAATAGTAGAGGTCAGACAACTGTGTGGTGCTTTATCTCCTCAGCAGGGCCGAAATATGTATTAATGGGTTTTAGTTTCTACCCTATGTTTAAAGAGAAAGCATTAGTATTATCAAACTATCAAATTATACTTTAGACAATCTTAAACCAAAACGTTATATTCTCAGTCAAGCCATTTTGTCTTATTGTGTTTAAACAGACTTCATTTCAAATTCGCTTTTTTTTTTTTACTATTAAAAAAGAACCCTCAAAATACAAACACTGTTTTGCAACAGACTAAACCAAACCCATTTTGTTTTTAAAAAAGTTATCTAAAGGCCACCAACCTGTAATAATAATTGTAGAGTCACGTAGCTGTACTAAAGATAGCTTAAGCACTTTGACTATAAGAATTCATTAAATGTACTTAGATATTTCATTCTGTGAATAGGAAACTCAGCATCTATTGTCATTTCTCACAAAAAAATGCTGTATGAAGTATAAAAGTATTTGGTACAGAGCAAGTCTGTTAGGGTTCCTCTAGTGATATACTAAGCTTTACGAATATTAGAAAGCAGGAAGCTCTCAAACTGACTTTCTCACAACACTATCATTCTCCACACTGTTATTCTCTACCCATGGCACACTTCGTTGTCACATCAATACGCAATGCCAATGAAAATAGAGGCAAACCGTCCAAAAGCTTATCAGTAATGACACTGAATAACCAAGGAGTTGGTGATCTGTAACATGAAACCATATATGTTAAAAATGATTTGCAAATAATCTCCTGGGATGGAAGAAGGCTGTTTCTATGGTGCTTTTGTATAAGGAATGAGGAAAACAGCTGAATAGTACAAGGTTCAGGTCTAAAAATACCTCTTTCTCTTTCAGATAGCTCTGTGGACATTGACCCCTCAAATGCAAAATCAACAGAAGGTGGGGAGCAGGAGCAACAAGCAGCATCATAGTGCACATTAGCAGCACAGCTGTACAGGTAAATAACAAAGAAAGTAAATTCACCTGCTAGTTATCTGAGGATGGAACAAGAGAAATGGATAAATGGAATTCTGTCCAAACTATGGATGAGCTTCCTGTCCCCTCAGCTACCCCTGTCCTCCCATTTAGGTCTGAAATCTAAGTTCTGATAAGTGTCCAACTTTCATCACCTGTCTGCAGTCAGGCTCCATCCTTTCCACAATCAGAACCTTCTCAGACCTTGCTTGCACCCTGTGCTTCTCCTTTTTGGGGAGGGAAGGCAGGAACTTGTCTCAGTTTGACTGGAAATTTCCTCACTTCAGCTCAGGAGACTGCAGCCAGCACTGTGGGCTGGGGGTTAGGCTGTTGGCTGCAAATGTTCAGAGGCTCATCCTGAGCTGGAACTGAGAACTGCATGGTACACCCAAAGGGGAAGTATGGTAATACTTTGTAGTCATTGTACATCTCTACCATAGCAGTTTCTCCACGCAAATTAAAGCAATCCAAAGGCTGCTTTACTTACCATAACCCTTACAGACACAATGTATTTTTATTAGGAGGAATGACTCCAAGAGCCAAAGGAAGAGTGAAGGCAAGACTCTGACCTGAGGTCTTCACTGAGTCAGCTAAGTTGGCCTGGTGATCACCTGAAGTCAACCAGTTTGGAACAACAGAAGACCTGAACCTATGAGCTCTTTTCCATCTTCAAAACACGTAGCTGACTTGGGCTATGTTTAGAAAAGCACTGATTTCACGTTGTTCCTGACTATATGTTGTACACAGTGTGTAAACTGTTCCCCAGAAATGTTTATACTTGTAAACCAACATGGTCATGACCTTAAAACAAACCAGCAAAAATGCATCTGTGTGCCTTTGTGATAACCTCCAGTTCAGACAGAGCAGCTCACAGTTCTGCTTAGCCAGTTCAATATCTGCTCCTCGGCATGCAGTCTGTACAATACTGCAGGCAGTACAACAGCTCCTTTGGCTGATATAAAATCCTCACCCTCTCATGAAAGCAGAGCATGCCTCCTGCCCATGCCTGTGCAGGAGTGTCTGCCTTTGAAAGATGCTAAGCATTTTTTTTTATATTATAACATAAAAAAATATTATAAAAAAGAAGTTTCATTGCTTCTATTTGGAACCCATGAGCTGTTTCTTCTGGGCTGCATTAAAAACAACTCAAACACAGTTTCCTGTCCTTATTTATTTCTGTATTTACTTATTTTAAGTCTGTGAACTTTTATTTTCTTGGGTCATATCACAGAGTCCTTACTCACACAGCCTATGCATGAGGAACTTTTGCTGTGGCTTGTCCCTGGGATTCTGTGATCCTGAACTGCAGAGTAAATTCAAACCAGCCCAAACAAAGGAGCATCCAGGTACATTGTAAGTGGGCAAGAAAAAGGGATGCAGTTTGCCACTGAACATCTGCAGTCTCACATCAGCGTGCAAACAGCAGGCTTTTTCAAGCACTGACATCTTCTTTCCAGCTCAGCAATCCCTCTGTCACCTACAAGCTCTCATGCAGTGTTTGCTCTCTGTATTTCATTGTCTCACTGTGTCAGCCAGCCCTTCACAATACAGGCCTGAGGAACACAAAGGTGTGCATGGCCCTGACCAGCAGAGCCTGATCTCTGAGCATCTCTGTGCCAGTGGCAATGAGCTGTACCAGCCCTGTGGTCTTTGCTTATTGTCATACCTCCGCAAAGTCCCAGACTACAGTAAAAACAGTATACATAAATGGTATTCAAATTTAGCATATAGAAAGGCCAAGTAGTTAGACCAAAAAAAGTTAATGACAGTTTTTTTTTTATTACCACATTTGAAGACTAAATTTGCAATTGAAAACAGCTGCTCTTTGGCTTGCTCACTTTCTATTTCCTGAACCAAAGTAAGCAGTGTGTCCTACCAGGATCTCATGCTTTTGAAAAACATATCAATTTTCATGAACTGTGAGACCAAGAATTCTCCGCAGACTCAAGTTTCAGAGAGACTTTTGCCTGAGAAAAGACTGCAGGGCTGGTTTGCTCCAGTGATATTCCAAGAGAAAGAAGAAGCAGTAGAGCTTCAGCAAGTTTTGGATTAAGCAAAATTCTTCTGCAGGATAATAGGTAAATGTGCTTTTAAAACTAAGCACATGCTTATGTCCCTTTTTTAAAGCACAGGCATAGACAACTGTGGTTATGACTGGGTTACCCCAGTAGCCCGTACAGGCACCCTGCATAGGAAAAGATGCTGCACGTTTCTCTAGTTCTGCCCACTAACATTTATCTTTGCTCTCATAGATAGTAAATAGGTCTTGAAATTTCAAATATCATTAAAAACAATTAGATATTAAGAAATCAAACATCAGATTCTCAGAAAATATAGTTCAGTTGATGGCAACTGAATCACAATAGGGGTAAGTAACTTCGTAATTTGAGTCTTGATTCTTCCAGTGCTAGCTTTTCTGTTCGGATCATAAAATCATAGAATCATTAAGGCTGGAATAGACCTCTGAGAAAGTTTTTTTTCATCATTTTGTTACTTCACAAGCCCACTTTGTCCACTGCAATAATAATCAGTGCTGTTGCTATTCAAATTTCTCTTTTGCTGACTTTGCAATTATTATTTATTATTTCAACCAGAGTGAGCAGGAGAAAGTGCATCAATGTATCAATACTCTGGGCTGAATATTAGTCTCTGCAGTCACATCTACCACCTGTCTTTCAGTCATTCAGTGTCAAGACTCCCAAGGAGTCAGTCACTCACTGACTCCTTGGGAGCAAGAAGGCCAAGCAGACTTTCCTTATAGTTTTGGAGTAGCTGTCATCGGCTTAAAATGACTTGTCCTTAGTAGCCACTCTGTCTTCACTTTAGGGCAAAACAGCCCTTATCTACATCCGTGAAGACAGATTCCTGTCAAATCTGTTATAGACATTAGGGATGGATGAGAAGACTTACAAGAAAACAACTTTGAGATCTATATATGGCACAACTCAAATTGCATTTATTATAATTCCAAATATGTTTTACTCTCTTCTGGTTTCCAGATGGCTCTGGATCCAGAACACGAGAATACCACAAAAATGCTTCTTTTTTTCATGCTGAAATCAAGAGCAGATGCAAAAGAAGAATATAGAAGAGTCTGTTTCTTAGAAAATCTCTCTCTGTTTTATAAAATAAAAGAAGTTTAGATAATTTGAGTAAACTTTGCAACTGCATCTAAACATTTAGAATTGCACTGGAACACATATTTCAATCCCTTGGAAGTGTATCTTTCACTGTTTGCTCTAATGAGGGAATTGGAGCACTTCAGCACATAAAATTCAGGAGACTAGATTTTAGCTTAGCCCAGCTCTAATTTAATTGTTGGCTTTGACAATATCACTTACATTTTCTGCTGCTCCGTTTCCTTATTGATTCAGGGAATCATGCTTTTAATGAAAATTATGGCAGTGTCAAGTTAGCACTCTTGTTCTTGTTATTATTTTATTGTCTGTAAACATGTGCAGTGAGGAACGAACCATTTTTGGAGATGAATCATTATTCATTATACTATTGAACTTGATTAAAAATCCAGTAGCAGGCTAGCTGTTGGGGTTTAATCAGCAAGGTGGCAAGAGCCTCTAGGCCTTGCTGATAGCTCTGAAAGTTGAAGGTATGCAATAACTTTGAAAGTTGCCCCACATCTTTCGAGATCATGCCCCTAGTGAGTTTTACTATTCATACTTTCATTCTAAAGCTATTGCCTGTCTCTTCAATTTAGCAGTGCAGACCTTGTGTTCAGTGGGTTTATGTAGCTGCATGTGCACCTTTCTTTCAAAACTCTTGCCCAAATCAAGCATACAGTGTGGAAATGTACACACATGCTCATGCATAAAACACATGATGTGGTACAGGAAAATGAAGGTGCTTATAAAGCTTTTATTTTTTTCTGACTGTGTAGAAAATTTTAAAAAGCAACAAGACAAGATTTAACCATAGAATACCTTCATCGATACTAGCGCCCAGAACCAAGTAAGAGGGATAATATATAAATGAATAAATATATGCAAGTGAAGAGAGTGAATATTAGCTCTTGTGTTTTCATGGAAGTTGACTGATACTTGCAGCAATCCTAACTGATAATAAAAATGATTTATTTAAAGGTTTATTATGAACATTGCAGGAAAGGAGATAACAGATATGCACCACTTTGTTTACATTAACATTTCCTGCAAATTAAAAAGAGTTCTTATTCTCTGTTTTGTTTTGATTTGGTATTGTACCAAGTATCTGTTTATAAAAGGAAATATGATGGTACAAAGTGTACAAAGTGAGTTGCAGAAGAGATTAACAGTCAAGGTAAGTTTGCTTTAAATTAAGTCCTAGCAACACAGGCACCATAGATCCCATTAACCTAAGGAAAGTCAATCTGAGATGGATCTTTCATAACTGAGAGCTGAACTGCCTGAAACTTGGGCCACAATGCTACTCTCTGAACTAGGACCAACATTAGCGCTGTAACAAATGCACAGGTTACTTGAAGTGTCGAAAAAATACAGTGTTAGCCATATGACACATTTGAACATCCCTAACCTGTATGATACTGCAATGATCACAACCAGAAGAGCAGGGCTTCCTAAATGCTTCCTTCTGCGCAATTCTCAGGAATTCAGCTACTGGTGTTATCAATCAGAACAGGAGATCATCAGCATGGTGCAGTAAGTAGAGATCCCAAGAGAGCTAAAATGGTTTAATTTTATTGAGATGCCAGTGCATAGGGTAATGATCTGTGAGATATATCAGTGAGAAAGAGTCCAAGCTGTTTTGTTTTGTTTTTTAATCCAGGTGATGAAGAGATAAGGCAGGAAAATTATGTTTCAGAGAGCTACATAAAAGAACAGCTGGGTATGAAGTAAGTAACGTGTTTTAAATGGACTGTGTCTTCAGGATTTTTTCTTGAAATTCATTTTTGCTGAGCTTTGTCACTTAAAATGCTTACAAACGAGCTTACTATCGAGTCATTTTTTTTAAAGTCACATTTGCCTGATAAAGTATGTTGCAACCTCATATTCTCCCACCCCGCAGAGAAACTTCTGGGAAGAGTCTCAGATGAAGATATTTCTTTTTGTATTTGAAAAGAAATAGTAAGAATAGACATCACATGCTGCATCAGAAAACTGGAGAACAACCTGTTCTACAAAGCAATTTCCTTTGTTGAATTAGCCTTGGAGACATCCTAGCATCTCTAGAGACTGAAAAATCAACACTACAACTGCATGGATCTCCACAGCATCCACCAAGGGAAAGAAAAGTGCTGTGGACAGAAGTGCTGTATCAGGGTCCTGTTTACTCTTCTTATACACACTGTAGAAAATTAAAAAGTCTAAAATCCTGACATCATGTAGAAGTCAGCATTCACAGAGGTTCATGGGTTTTACTCCAAATAGTTATAGGATCCATTTTTTGATATTTAGTGCTATGAAATTAATGATGAGTTTTTAAAATCATGTAGTTAATACAACCAATTTGCAGAGAACCGAGTATACAAATTCAATAGCTAAGATGGTATACTGGCACTTACCTGGAGGCACGTGCTCATTCATGATGACGAGTGATGCTGGCGTAGGTCTTCTTTTCCTGATCTGTAACATGCACAAACCAAGAAGGGCCATCAGGGACCACCAACCGCTCCACACTCAAAGAAAAGCAAACAATCCATCTCATGTCCTTCTGAGAGTAAATCAGGTCAAGTTAAGAACAGAAATAACAACTACAACAAACATTCAAAAAACCTCACTGTCTTTCTCACTGCTCTTCTGGTCTGACAGTGACTGGAGTCATGCTGCTACTTTTGCATGGAAAGCCAAAGCATGTTGGACAGCCCTCCAAAATACCTTTGTGATTTGCAGTCACCTTGAATAAGTTTTTGGATGTGTATTGCCAATGTGTATCAGTTATACCTTAAAATATTGACATTTAACTTTGCTGCATGAAAATAACTGCAGTAGCTGGTGAGCTCATATATTCAAATACCTACCGGTGGTGTAACTCTTATAAGCAATTATTAAAATGAGTATTTTGTAAGCATAAACAAGAGTTCATATTGCTCATAATACTTCTGATGAATTCATACTTCTAAACTGTGGCCAGAGGTGGTGTTATCATTCTTCAACTGAAGGAAAAACTCAAGACTTTCAAGAGAATGTTTCCAAAGAGCATTGTACGATAGATACTTACCTATCAATATATAATCCTGAATAGGGATTGTATGCAATTCTTCTTATTCAAAGTTTATTTGGTTAAGCTTTTTTGTTCCATTAACACTGGTTGAACTACATGATATTGGACTACCCTCCTATAATGGACATACTTGCATTGAAAGTTGCTACAATAAAACCTCCAGGCTATCAATATTCTATTGAATTTAAGAGAGTGACCAGGAGTATTTAAGCTAGACACCATCCTGACACAAATGCTCAATGTCAGTGCATTTGTTCTTTTTCAGTTGCTGAGCCAACATCTGTAGTGAGCTGGGTTCAAATTCTGCTTTCAAAGGGGTAAATAGAAAATTACATCATCAGGTTTAATAGGGTTATTCCAGATTAGAGCAAACGTAGCTGGCAGCAGCATTTGCTAGTTTAATTTCCTCACACACCCATGGCACTTGGAATTAATCTCCCAACATTAAAAAAGCAAGCCTGTCCTTAAATACTGGGCAAAATTTGGGGCGTAGCATTTCAAAAGCCATGGGAATGCAGCAAAATCCAAATCCTAAGATTCTCACAGGTTTCAGAAAGATGTCAGAACACATCCTGCTTGAATTCATTGCAGGACTTTTCCATAAGCACAGACATTTTGTAGCTCAGAAATACCTATGGACAAAATGAAGACCTGCAGCAATTCTCTCCTACACCCTTTCTAGCATTTCTTCATTTAGTGGTCACTCATCCATCATTTACCAGTAAAGGCAGATGACTTTCAAGAGGCATGACATCCAAATATTCAAGAGACAAGATACCTGTCCTACAGGTGCAAATAATTTTGTAGCTACTAACACAGAATTGTCAAGGTTATAATATCCCCCTGGTATCAACTAAAAAGAGACTTACCAAAATAGAAGTGAGTGTCAGAAAGGACTTGCACTGAGAGAAATATTCTGGGTGACCTAATTATGACTTCTCCAGTATTTCTTCTAAGTCTGTGTGTGTCCTTCTTTATGTACATCTGTGCTTAGCTGTTCAGAATATCAGACATCTTTTCTTACACAGACTGCGGTATTGATATATATATTTTACATCTATGTATATATGTGATTCAAAACGTAAATAGTACACATACTAATTTCATGAATACATGATTCTATATCCAGGCACATTCCAACACTTACATATATATTTTTCAAGTATTTAAAACACATTAACAATGACATAAAGAAGAGTGTAATAATCATGTGAAATACGGAGATAACTGAAGGGATGGCTGTATGAAAAATGTAACTCTCATTTTCTGATGGTAAAACAAATGGTAAATAAGTTGTCTTCTAACTAGACTGTGCAATATACCTATTAGGTACCTATTATCAACGTCGTGTTTTGCTTTTCATAAAAACAGTGTTCTTCAGGTGATTAAGAATGCGTATTCAAGTGGAGTGTATGCATTAGAGCAGAAGTTCGGTTACAGAAAATGTACAGCAAATGTACACTGTGTAAACCTCTCTGAGGCAAGGAAAGCTTATTCGGCCTGGAGCATATATCCACCTCTCTTTGCATGTATTCAGACATCACGATGACCTCCACAGCATTTAGTCTGTAGTCAAACTAATGTAAGTTAGGAAAGATTTTAGGTCACATTACCTGTTACCACCCTATATCTTGCCTCTTTCCACCCCATTCCCTCAAAAATAAGCGAGAGAAACTCATTGTCCTTACCTGCTCAGCTGCTTCGGGATCTATTTGGCTCTGAAACAGCGGCACAGCAAACTGGATCTTTTTGGGGCTGTTGGGCTCCATGGCAGTGCTGAGGTAACGTGGGTGAGAGCAGAGCCCGGAGTGCCTGAGAACAGAGGCTGGTTCTACGGCTCCCTCAGCACCCTCCCGAGAGCCGCACTGCGTGCTCCTCAGTAACAGCTGTAATTCCCAACTTAGCAAGTGGATCTGTGTGAGCTGAGCAGCGCCCTTATTCCACATCCACAGAGATGCCGCTGGCTTGGCTATTTTTTTCCCCCTCTCTTCTTCAGTCCTTCAGATCCTCTCAGCACAAAGCTGAAAGGAACAATAAGCTAATTGTGTACCAGTTCACTTCTGCATATGCCAAGCATTCACTCAGAAGCTAATTGAAAATGCAATACTAGCATTGCATGGCCTGGAGCCCTGGGATTTGAAAAAGAGGATCTCTCCACCGTACATTACTAACTGGCTGCTCAGAAGTGCAATGCAAGCTCCCTCTGAGTATTGCTGATGGGCTCTTAATTATTGATGAACACAAATCAGGAAGTTTTCAGTTTTTGGGGGTGGAGGTAGCAGAGAGGGTGGATGCAGTAATTCCATCTCTGTTACACTGTGCCAGAACCGCTCTCCTCTTCTCACGTATCACACAATTGCCTTTGCTCTTCCAAACCTTTTTTAAACCTCTTCCAGGAAGATTTTTTATGATGACGCTACATAGATACCCACACTCTCACGAAGCATATCTGGTGTGCTAAGTGCAGTTTGCACCTCAGGCTAGCTCAGATTTAGGCTGTGATCTCTTCTGGTAGGATTCATTCCATGTAACGCCAGATATTGAGAAGTTCCACTTTTAAGCCAGCAACCTGGGCTCCCTCCCACTTGACATATCAGAACACATCTCACCCTGTTCTAGTTCAGAGGAATACAGCATCTACTAGGGATGATATTTTCCCTCTGTCAACCATGGGAAAAGTAAAGTTGACTCAGGCTAAAATTTAGAAGTCTAAATCCCACTTTAGGGTAAAATCTGTGCTTTCTTTTAAGACCATGAAAATAATATGATGGATCATATTAATAATACTCTGCTGAATGTACCTGATTTTCACTTTTTATTTCATCTTAATTAAAAGTGTCTCTTAGAGTCTCTTAAAAGTGAGCTCTCAGAGCTCACAGCCACTACAAGACAGTACAGCAGAGCTCCTGCAGCAAAACTGTGCTTGGTGCCAAAACAGAAAACAGAAAATGCTGTAGGCAGGTCAAAGGACTATGCTGCAAACACAGCTCTAAGCCCACAGCATTGGGCCAATCTTCTGGTATCCATTACTGACAGTTGGAAATAAAAAGGGAAAATGAGGTGCAGAAGGAAAACCCAACTGGTATGGCACAGGATGTGCTTCATCTGGGATATGGCTGCCTGCAGAGAGCAAGTGAATTTTTGTCAGGTTTTTGGGAGACCTGTGAACTCAGTAGATCTCCAACTAGCCAGGATGAAGAACAAACAAACAGGTGGAACACATGGAGAAGAATAACAACCTGAGCCTGCCCCTGACAGGCTGCAGTAAGCAAACAGAGAAGCAGCAGAATTCGGAGCTGAGGATGAACGTCACCAAAACTCAAAGGAATGTGAAGACACACTTCTGGTTCAGGCCACTGAAAGTGTTAAGGATTTCCACAGTTCATCAGAGGTTTATTCTAGAACCGCTGAGTATTGCCCCATCTGTGCCAGTGTGGGAGGCGGGGAAGGAGCGGGGATCCTGCGCATGAACAATGCACAAGCTGTATGCAAGAGAATAAACCAGAAAATCAAGGCTTTGATTTATGCAAACGAAAACTGTTAAGACATTGTTGTAATACAAAGATATTTCTGAACAGAGGCAAATATACAAGTAAGTTAGTTTATGAATAACTAGGTCTAACCTAATAGGTGAGAAAGCACTAAAAGGTGATGACCTGGCTGACTCAATCAAATATAACAGAATGAAATTCCCCTTCTCATCCAAATGAGAACTCCTTTGTACCAAAGTGCCTTCCAATTGATGGCCAGTAGCTGGAAAGATGCCAGCAACTTAACTGACAACTTGCTTGATGCTCTGTGTTGGTTGGCACAAGCTGTTTCTGAGAGCTAAGAGCTTACAGTAGATGTTTAGAGGGCAGAACACAATCACGGAGCTCAGCACTGCAGATCTGACCAAAAATAATAGCCTTAATATTCTGCTGTATTGCTTCTCTCACAGTATATCCTTGGACTTACTTAATTAAAGTTGAAATCCTAAAGAATTGTCCTTTTCCTGAGACTAAATAGAAGAGAATGTAATGAATTTGCACTGATGCTGTCTTCCCACATTTTGTCCCCAGGCTACAACCATTTGATTTGCCCTCACACCCCTACTCTGAGTGATCTGCCTGAATGAATACAGCTGTACAGCTGGAACTGCAGTGAAGAAGACAGTCTTTCCTTACTGAGCTGTGTGACAAGTAACATCCACAAGTTTTTTGATGAGTAGAACATATTCATCTGATAGGACGGAAAGTATTCGGTGGTTAGAGACGAGACTGAACAGCTCAGGGAGTGTGCCTCATTGCTGGCGATTTTCCTGTTAGATTTATTGTGATACTTTATGTGCATTAACAGAACTGGAGAATCACAGAAAAGTCTTGCTTGTAGGGGACTTCTGCAGATACCTGTTCCCACCTGCTGTTCAAGGAAGGACCTGCGATCAGATTATCCTAGTCTCTCTTGGCTAATTTTGCAATATTTATAGTGTTAAGGCAAAATGTTCAGTTCTGCTTGCCAGAACAAACAAAAGAGACGCACAAAACAGTAACACTCAGTGTTTCATATGATTGTTCTTAACCCTTTGCTGTTCCTACAAAGACCAATCACAATTTGTTCAATAGACTGCCACAGATAGACAATAAGAGACAGAATGCAACTGCAGCAGTTCTGCTGGTACAGCTAAGAGCTAGTGGTGAAGGAAGAGAGGCACAGGCAGCTTTCACCAAGGCCGAAAGTTGGGGAAGGTTTTCAGGATGGTGTAATTGTCCAAGTCCCTTGTGAGCAGACATGTCACTAATTTCAATGACAGTGTCAAACACAGATGATTCTTTGCCTTAAATATATCTATTGTAGATGTCTCTGAAATTTGGTGTATTAAAGTATGCTACAATGACAGTGCAATTGCACTATTACATCACAAAGACAATTTCTTACGTTAATGATAAACTCAGGTGAAAAGAACACCCATTCAGACTGTGAAAAGAACATTATAACATTAAACGACTGAAAGGCTGACAGAGGTGTATTTCAGCTCTTAACTGCAGGACGTTGCTTTGTAAAGGAATCACATCCCAAAGCTGTTGCTAGCACTGTCTGAGAAACAAGCTCAGTAACTGTATGAGGAAACAAACCAACAAAGATACTTCTTGGCAGGCTGAGGAGAGAGCCAGACAGCAAGGGCAAGAGAGGACAGAGGGATGGGGCCCTAACAGAGTGCCAGGTCTAGCAGGGAGAGGCCTATGGTGCGACATGGAGGTGCCGGCCTCGGCCACTCTCCTCTCTGTGCTGCCTGGGAGCTGACTGCCCAGACATCCTCACTGCAACAATGAAAGTATTTTTAAAATAGTAGAAGAGGCATATTTCAGAGAGCAGTCAGATATAGCATTTCAGGATTACTGCATCAGCTCACTCTTACACCTAATTTGCAGCATGGTCTCCAAGCACAGTGTGCTTGCATTTTCTATAGACTGCATCACGGTCTGGGGAAGAGCTGAAATGCATTTAAGTGCTGCCAAATCCTTTTACCTCATCTTCTGTTTTTAGTGCAGTCTCCACAATGTTTTGAATTCCTTCATGATTCAGCTAAAACTATCACAGAAAAAAAAAATAACTGTCTATAATCTTTCCTTTCTATGTCATTCACTAGGTTCCGGACCACTACATTTTAATATAACCTGCTATCATGACAAGCTATCAAAGCATTCACAGCTCCTGTCTATTTTCCCTACTGTATAAGGACAGACTTCTAATTGCTTCACAGCCAAGGGCTCAGGCTGCTGGGAAGGGAAAGGTGGGCTCTGTCCCACTCTCTGCACCATACTGGCTGTGTCAGCAATCTGCCTCAGCTTCTTTGCTGTGATCAGGGACTACTGCAGCATTGGCCAGGAGATGAGCGAGACCTGGAGCTGTCTCTGAAGACAACCCGCTAAAATCAGATGCAAGTCTTCTAAGAATAAGCACTGACATATCCAAAAGGGCCCTGAAAGTTTCCTTTCAAATAGTTAAATACAGGTGTTGCTGTCAGTGTGGCTCCCACTCAATGACTGGGAACAGTTTGATATTCATATGCAGAAAATGCGAATGTATGAGATCACACCTGCCTTGTGAGCAGCAAGTGCTGCTGCAGGCAGGTCAGGATGGAGAACCAAAAGAGTTGTTGGCCTACTAACAGCCTAATGCAGATTTCCATTGCCAGTACTCATCCATCAAACACCAGGCTTTGGTCAACACTAACAGCATACATGGGTTCATAAAGCCCAGTTAGTAAAAAATACAGCTAATTTTATTTATAATTTCTTACTACATGAAATAATTGCTCCTTAGCAGTGTGACTGTAATCATCATCAGTTTAAAGCTACCTTGATCTGAGGAGATAAGAAATGACATTATCTATCCAAGCCTTTCACTGGGGCTCGCTGCTCTCCCATCTATCAAGTACTGTACAAACATTTACTGGCTCTCCACTGCTGTCCATAGAATCAGCACATCCCAAGCACAGGAAACAGGCTGCATTAATGGTACAGACATAACCTGTTTAAAAAGTCTGAAGATTTATATCTAATACAGACCGTAGTTCAATAGTGCAGAGACTAACATTCTGGTAATGGATTTACAGAGGAATTTCAGGAGGAAGTAATGTCGGAGTTCACTTCCTTATCAAGGAGAGGGTAAATCTAACACATTTTTCAATAAACAGAACTACTGTGGACAGCTCACATCGATGTTACAATGAAATTACATTAGCTGCTTTCCATATTAAGTCTTCGAAGCAAAAGTTGTCTGTAATGTTGAACTAAACAACTGAAACATAAAACTGAGTTTCTACCATTACATTTTTAAAATATAGAGGACAGGGAAGCTGAACAGGAAATGAGCTCTTACAGTTTCAGAGTCTGGGTTAGAAAACTCAGTGTACAAACACAGGCTGCCATAATAACAACGTAAAGTCATCAGCTGAGCTATAAAAACTCAGTATGCCAACTTCACAACGTATTTTTTAAACTGTGATTTTTGAGTTTGAGATCCTTAATATTTTAGTTCTTTCTTGCCTTCTCCTCCACTTCAGAGGACATGTAGAGAAGTCACAGTGACCCTTGGAGGTGATGTCTACAGCACCCACATGGCAGCCGCTGCAACACCCAGACACATCTGGCTGGGACAACTCTCAGGAGCTGAGGAACCACCATTCGTTATTCTTTACAGGAGCATCAGGAGCAGGAGGAATTGGGCAGTTCCACGAGCAGGGATGAGCTAGGAGTCAAAGGTGATCCCAGTGTGAACTATGCCCTCTCCAATAAGTTGCAGCCCCACACAGCCTGAAACAGGAGCAGAACGAGAAGGAATCCTGTGGAATTATTAACAGCTTAGCTCAAACAACAATCATTTTCCCATAGAAGGTGGGCTTAAACTTTGGAACTCATCACCACAGGATCCTGTGGACACCAAAATTATACGTGCAGTAGAAAAAGCAATTAGTGGAAAAAAAATCCATCAAGGATAGCACTGCTGGCCAAGAAATCCAGAGCCACTGGCTGCTAATAGCAGGAAGGGTGGAAACACTCCTCACACCTCCTCAGGCTCAGATCTTCTCAAACATTTGATGTTGGCCACTGTGGGACTGAAGACACTGAACAGGCCAGACTTCAAGTTTCATCTGTTATGGTTGCTCTTACGTTGTAAACTGTGACTGAACTCCAAACATCTCATGAGCCTATGTTGCTAAGATTTTTTTCCATTGCTTGTGTCAGTGTGAAAACATGCCAGCACATAAATTTTCCTGCAACACCTCCAATAATAACAGTACTTAATTAAGTACATCTTGAAAAAAATACTTCTAAAAGCAATTGCAGCCTAAGCTTTCTTTAATCTGTGGACAGGACATTAACATGGGACACTGGCCTTCAAAATGACTTCTTTTGCCTTCATAGTTTTAGAAGAAAATCTAAAACTAAAGCCAAACAGAAAAGTGAACAGAAATTTCTGTAGTTGCTTTCTTTAAAAGTTGACTCCAGAACTCTCTAATGAGTCATAGCAAATAATTAATTAAAAACAGAAAAAAAAAGAGAAATTCTATGCAATTATATAAATACTTATAGATTTACAAAAAATTATGCTATGCAAGTAGGTATCTGTACCACAATAGGCTGAATAATCACTCACCTGCTCAGACAATTCTTGCTTTCTGCCATGCTGTCTTCTCATTGCTATAATTTAATCACTTAACCATTGCCCAAGCTTTCCTATTTCACACTGTTTAAAAAAAAAAAAAAAGAGAGGATGTTTCTATATATAATAGTCTCCATCAGTCAGCAAATACCTACAAAGAACTGAAAGATATACAACTTATTTGGAATTAGCAAGTTTTTTTAAAAAAGAAAACAAGGTATCGATCTCGTTACAATTTCTCTTCTAACAATTCCAACCATTTTTATTCTATAGCGTGAATATAAAGGATTACTATCACATCTATGATTTTCACGTGTGAAATATCAAAGTAAATAAACATCACGTAAAAATAATCTGTTTCTTGTTTTTCTGAAAATCAAATGATGTTTTATTTTGACACTGTCATGTTAATTCAGAAAAAGTGCTATACTGGGCCTAAGCCAGCAGTTATTCTATTTCACATCATCATCCACTTTCCATGAGTTTGGGTTTTGTTTCCTATTGAAGAAGTTCCTCCAAAAGAGGAATTTTCCAGAAGTTTAGGCACAATGTTGTTTTGCACTGCAAGCTATGTCTTGAATTACTTGTTTCTGATTTGGGCTCCTGTTTCCTCTCTCTCATCAGTATCTTCTTATGGCCAATTTCATTGAAATGGATTCATGTGCAAAATAGATGAACCAACATGTTCTAACCTATGCAACGTTTTAAGTGTAAGCCATTTTTTCAGCAGTACACGAAATCCAGAGGCAGTACAAACACCACCTTGCAAGACTCAGTAGAGTAATACCAGTGAACACCCGTGGTTAGATTGTATCAATGCAGCTCTGAATTCTCACCTTAAAGGAGACTGCAATCGGAGCAAAACAATCCTTATGAAGCAAGCAGCTTGGAGCGTCTTCTTGATCATCTCTTGGCTTGCACATCACGTGTTTTGAAAGACAGAAGATACAGGGCAGCCTCTTCTCTGTGAAGGTTTTGGTCAGCAGAAGGATGTGGAAAAGCTTCATTTCTTTTAGTAGATGCAGGACCACGCTGAGTCCTCTCTCTCAGCAGAGCTGCAGAACTACCAGCAGCAGGAGCCTCCCCTCCTGCTTACCCTCAGCCACATAGTAAGACAGCCTGCCATCCTCAGTCCTTTCCATACCAGGCCATGCATGCAGTGCTTGGTGGCCCAGCATCAGCTCACGGGCCATGCAGCACTAAGCCCAGCAGCGTGTGAGGCTCAGTCTGAGTCCCCAGCTGCCTGCCTCAGCTCCTGAATGCCAAGATGTCACCACCCAATTTCAGCAGAGGTCAAACAGACTGATAATCTATTTGCTGTGCTACCAATAGTGATGGAGTTGTCCTGTACCCATAGAAAACAGCTAGCTTTTGCATTTTCCTTGCCTTACATTCCTGCAGCCAATGACAATCACAAAGACTGCCATCACAGTAATGTTTAGAAAGGCATCCAAAATTTCTCTGGCATTACTGCTGGCTTTATTCATAGCAAATTTGATTGAGCAATATTTATCAGCCAATGAAACAGCTGTTTCAAACTACATACAATTCATGTCAAATTGCAGGTTGGCAGAAAAAAAGACAACATTAATTTGTAGGGAAAGTAGCAGTTTCAATCATTAAGCAAAAGAAAAACCATTCTTTCTCAGAAAATCATTACAGCTGAATCGGCATTACTAAAGGGCAAGGCACCCAGGTTAGGCATGTGTCCAATATTAATGACAGCTGTTCCTAAGGCATGAACAGAAATGTCAATAGAGGTTGATATCAGTTCAGCTTAACGTGACAGGAGGGCATTACAATTTTGTTTTAAAATAGGTGTGTATAGACATTCCAGTATGTACATAAATGCCTCTCAAAATATTAGATGGTGGTGTCCTTAAGAGTGGCAGAAACCTACAACTTATGGATTATGGAAAATCAAACACTTGCATATTCATTGGTTGCAGTATAGATTTAGAAATGTCATTTGAAATGTGTTTATTTTAAATTATGCCAGAACCTCACAAACCTGCCTTCCATCAGCTGAATGAAAAATTGGCCCTAGATTTTGTGTCTCAGAATATATTAAACATTAGATTCTAAGTTGCTGAGATCAAATATTCTTACGAGCTCCAAGTCAGTGAGACCTAGCTACTCTGGGATCTGGTACAAGAGCAACTTCTTTCGCCAAGGTAGAGGCTGGGCTGCCTCACCCCCAGCAGATGCTGCTGGCAGCCCCTTCCTGATGGTCACCAGCTCCTGGAGTGCTCTCCTTCAATGCTCCATCAGAGCCATAGCTGCCACTTTACTTGGAATGCCACCAGGTAGTGCATGGGCACAGGATTCACTTTAATGAAGGGTGTGTTAATTAATTTGGCTGGGGGACAAGGGGAGCTTCTGCAGCTCCATTTATTTGGGTAAGTTTTGGTTTTATGCATTTGCAACCTTTGGTTGCAGCACTGGGGGGTCTGGCTGGGGGTTCTCTGGGTGACATTTGTAGCAGAACTACATGCTCACACAAGCTGCGAAGAAAAGCAGAAATCTACTGCAACTTGCAACCCTGTACAAATTGCCATGCATACATGCTCCGGAAATTCTTTCACCATGAGGTTTTCAAGAAAATTCTGGTGCTACTCAGAGTAATTCTAAGGAGAAGCTGAGCCCAAACAAATTCTTGAGAGCCACAACAGGAGGCAACAACTTCAAGAGTTTGGTTTTAATATTTCTCTCCAGTTTATATCTCTGTATTGGTATTGGTTCCACTGAACATGTGAAAGCTTTCTGAAACCCAAGTCCCAGGCTCTCTACCATTCTCCATTCTATGTACTATGCGATCAAATCCATACAACTTACTCTGCTTAAGAATAACACATGTACAGTAAATTACAGAAAAAAACTGACACAGATTATAGGCAAAATAAATATTTTATTGGTTTAATATACATGTTTTTGTTGTGTTTTTTTTTTTTTTTTAAAGAAATCAGCCCTTGTGTGTCTTCCTAACACAATTAAAAATCATAAATTTTATCATATAATATTGTTACATTTGAAACTATTCTTGATTAAAGACCTTGACACAGTGTAAAGAGTTAGTTGCTGGAAGTGGCAAAGGAATAAAGACATTCCTAGCACAGCACAATGGGATATTACATATCCACTAAATGTCTATTTGACCACATAAAACCTCCAACGACTTCCAATTTTCTCCACTGAAACAAACACAGGTTCACTACCCTAACTGAAAATAGAATCTGTGAGGGAGAGGAAAGGAAACATCTTTTTCCATTTTCCCCATAATACAAGCAAGGTCACTCATCCATTACAAGTTGCACATCTTAATTGCTTTCAGAATACCAGTATTTTTTATTGCATTTTGTTAATACAAAGCAGAAGATAACTTTTTGGAATGACTGAGAGCAGTCAACACAAAAACAAAAAGCAATGCTTAAAATAAGGCACATTTCTACAGGATGGGCAAACAGTAAGGAAGCAAATAAAGTTAGTTAAAAGTTGTCTTTTATATAAAGGCTTCAGTGTCAAAACTTTAAGTAGTTTTAAGTAACCTCATGTCATTCAACCACTCTGCCAATAGTCACCGCTCCAAGAACTAACAGCAATTTTTACAACAGGAAATTTTCCCTCTTTTGAAGTGGCACTAAGTAACAGCAGTGGAAACAATTATTGGTTGTTTCAAGCTCTCAAAGTGTATCAGTTATTGCACAATAAATACCTCACAGAGGTCAGTGTTCGGTTTTTTTTCTTTTTTTTTTCTTTTTTTTTTTTTTGGTGGTGGTTTTCTGTGGTTTTTTTTTTTTTTTAAGATGGGCTGAATGTGAGCAGGTTATTTATGAATTGGTTAAGTCTGCAAATTTTCAAGTTTCATGATGCATCACTAAAAGAAATTAGCAACATAAAAATTTACAACAGGGAAATACAAATAAATACAAAGCCTCTTAGAGAGCCACAGTTTTGTTGATGCTTTATGGAAAGTAATAAACAAGTTAAAGTGTCTAAGTCTTTATATATGAACTCAAGGAAAGGAACACATCATAGAACCCAGCGTTGAATACAGTAGCCTATCTCAGCAGCTTTAACATCTCCTGAAGCAAAACAAACTTGACACTTCACCAGTGTATGCCGCCCAAAGCAGAATTCCACAGCCAACCTTACAGAAAAGAAAAGCAAGATGAATATCTAAATTAGATTTTTGGAAGTCTGTTTGCTGTGCTTGAGTGTGTATTTTGATCATATTCATGTCTATGGCAGGCAAAGGACAAATCTCACATGATATATTCACAAGTGAATCATAGAACAGCTTGGATTGGAAGTGACCCCAAAGATCATCAAGTTCCAACCCCCCTGCCACAGGCAGGGATACCATCCTCCAGATCTGGTAACTAGAACAGGCTGCCCAGGGCCCCATCCAACCTGGTCTCCAACACCTCCAGGGATGGGACATCCACAGCCTCTCTGGGCAGCCTGTTTCAGCACCTCACCACTCTCTCTGTGAAGAACTTTCCCCAATATCTAATCTAAACTTTCCCTCCTTGAGCTTGAAGTCTTCATAGAGGACATAAAAAACAAACAAACAAACAAAATACAGGATCAGTACATGAACACTGATAGTAGGATGGACCAAACTACAAACCAGCTGATTTTCTAAATCTATCCAGGATTATCAACATCCTCTTTATTTAACAAACTTCAGTACTGATCACTTCTATTTCAGAGGGAAAAATGCAAACAAAGCAATATTTAAGTTCACAATGATATTTCACATGATAAGAAAAAAAATTAATCAGTGAACTACTGAATGGTTCTAGCAAACTCACGAAGATTACCTTGTAGTATCCATCTCACAGCTGGGCATCTTGTTTTGCAGTTGTGGATCTGCTTTGTGGTGATACAGCTGCTAACAATCCACTTACTATTTCTCGTCTTATTTCACCAACAATAGATTCCTTGATCTGAAAGGGATTAGAGGAATTTTTCAGGTCAGTAAGTTACATAACCAACAGATAAAATGAATTGATATTGCAGACATTTTTGATATTATCAACTTATGAAAACATGTAACACCAAAAAGTCAACTTTAAAAAAATGCAAATGAAAAATACAGAAGGGCTCCCCTTGGAAGAATAACTGTTAGCAATTTTAAAGTTGTTGCAAATCATATAAATGCAAAGTAGTTCTATTTTTCCAGATGGTAAATATACGTGAATTTTCCATTCAGGGTTACTCTTTTTATGTTAAGAGAAAAATATATTTCAACTATGGAAAGTTCTGAAAATAGCATTTCAGAATATACACACCAAAAGCATGCAATATACAGTTGTTTTTTTGTTTGTTTGTTTTTTTAACATGAGTTAACTCTTGAAAAGGAAGCAGGATCTATCTACCTCACAGAGGCATTACACAGCAAGAAATGTCCAAGTCAATGAAGATGGGCTTCTGTCCTCATAAATTAAGAAGAGGCTAATCCTAATCACACTTGCAGCAGCAAAGACAGAGAACTTCAGCAGTTCCTCACAAGATCTGTTGGCCACCAGGATGTTACCCACGCCAATAAAGATTGCTTTTCACACAATTTACACTTTACATAAAACAAATAGGAGTTACTCCTAGCAGGCTCCTAATTGTGAGTGAGGTCATAACAAAGATGGAACAGAACACTGGCAGCTACAGTAAAAGAAAAGAAATTAATGTAAAAAACCAGTTCTACAATAGCATATTGTGCCAGAAAGGAGAAAGAGAATACAATAAGAAAAATAATATAGGCTGCTCACAAGTACAAAAAAATCTTGGTCACCCACTCATTTTTGGATGGTCTTGATTTTAGGAAGTACCAACAAGAGAGATGTGTTTATGGGGACAGATGAGGAGGGAGACAGTGGAAGAATGTAGGCAGGTGACAGCTTGGTAGTCAGGGTCAGTCACATAAGCACTGACCAGCCCAGCTAGGCAACGCCGTATTCTTTCCTTATAATAAAGGGCAAATAATTTCCTGGCACAAATAACTGAACTCAGACTAAAGAAAATACCGTTCAGCGTCACTTCAGATGTAGCTTTCAGGCACTTGAGGATGTAATGAATGTGAAACTCAATGCCAAAAAAAAAAAAAAGTAAAAGCCCAAATTTCTAATCCCAGTTTTACTAGTAACAAATCCCTTCATGCTCTGATGCCCCACCAATATCACGGGAATAGTATTTACTCAGATCTAGCCTTCCCAAAGGCCTTGCCATGTTTGCGTAGCTCTCACCATCTCTGTGAACATCTTGTGATTATTCTTGTAAGTCTCTCTTTTTCCTGGTGCGTCAAAAGGATTAAGCAACAACGTCAGAAGGGGGGCAGTAGAATTAGCAATGGGTTATTTATCCCTTGTCCTCATTGGCAAGCAATTCAATCCTTTATCCATTAGTGGCAATGTTCCCCATTTCATTACTACTTCACATCAAGCTGAAATTCAAACACTACAACATTGCTTTGAAGCAGGTTTAAAGCTGGACTGTTTGTGTTTAGCTGACAAAAAAGCCAGTGTTCAACAGGGCCTGTTTTACTGACAGCCACAATTCCTGATGATATCTATGCCAATGCCGACACATGTGCAAAGCTTAGGGACCACTGTCAATTCAGTAAGTGCCTCCCAGACTTGGAAAACCTGGTAGAAGAAACACACCACACAGAATGACGAGCTGCAGCAGGTGGAGTGGGTTTTGAGTGCCCACAGCATGCAAGAGCCCAGCTAACCAGCAAGTCTCGACCACATAGGTCTCTGCTCGTCTCTCCGTTCTGCTCCAGCATCAACAGGGCTGGGTCTCCGAGGACACTAAAAGCTGGAATTCTATGCCCTCCTCTCACCGGATAGACAGAAATAAATATCGCTTTCCAGAATAAGCGAATAAAAGCTTCCCAAATTAGCAAGTAAATGGTCTAGTATGACAGTCTCATGATGAGGCAGAGGCTGGAAGGGAAGCAGCTCCTGCTCTGCTCTTAGCTCTTTCAAGGACTTCTCACTCGACCTTGATGAATCACTTGAGCCCTCCGCCTCTCACCTTCCTCCTTCAGACAGGGTCACTATTCTCCACTGCTGCTTTTCACTGCTCCTCACTCCTTTTGAGACCCATCAAGGTCATTCCTGCATGGCATGATATTGATTCCTGCACTGACTCAGTCCCATGTGCCTGTCATGACAATTGCCAATATTTGTCTTCTTCCTTACAAGCAATTTAAGGCAAGGTGCACAGGGCACAGCACTCTGCCAAGGCTTCCTCTGTACAAAGGACAGAAGACAGTCAGTGAGCACGCCAGCCATATTTTTAACAGCTGAATGAAAAATTGATCATTTGAAAGAGGAGAAAACCCAGTCATTTATGGTACTTACACTACATAAATTCAACACTAATATTTAATTTTGTATTAATAACAGTTCCACACTTAGAGATAGTTTTACCAGAGTAAACCAGTAATCTTTCTCACTGTGAAAGAATTACCATTACTATAATCTTATGTTACTGCTTTATAATGAACTCTCTGAAAGTGAAATGTATCTCAGTGGCAATTTTGGAGATGGGTCTTCAGTCATTGATGGAAAATGAGCATAAGGCTTTTCAGACTCCTCTTATTCTTTATTTATGTATTCTAGTACAATTTTCTACTCAGTTTTCTTCTTGTGCCACCTCTTCATGGCAGCACTGGCAAGTTTGCATGCTTGTTATAATAAGATGAGGAATCAAACAGGAACAATGAACAACCAATAGACATTTACACTTTTTGATCAACACCATACTAATGTGGCTTTGAATGGAAATGGAAAAGGGAAGATTCTCTCTAAAAACATCTATCTGTCTGTAAAGACCTAGTACAGCTTCCCAAACATTGACAGGAAACTTACACAATTTTTAAAAAATTACTTCATTAAACATCACTTATAACAGAGATCATCAGCAAAAACAACTATGTTATTGTTAAACAGAAAGCTTTTAAAGCTATCGCATCTTCTAAACTGCAAAAGGCTGGAGTGAGAGGGCCTGGTTTTGCTCCTAGCCACACTGTGACCCGCATGCCAAGTAGTAACCGCCTCATGTGATGATACTCTAGTGGAGGTCAGGGTGTATTTTCAACAAAACAAGGGGGCTGGTGTTTGGCATTTAACATTTCACGTTGTTAAATGCTTTTCTGTGGGACCTTGCTCATTAATGCTAAAAGTTAACATCAAGGGTTTTTTTTCATGCCAGCAAACAGCTGCAGGTCAAAGCTCACATACATTACAACCACCCATGCATATTCTGCAACACTGCCTGCCTTCTCTTTCCCCAGCATGAGGTCACACAGCTACAGAGAATGGGAGGAATACGAAATGGTTTAACATTTATGAGTGCATGTATCAAGAATGCCTTCTGACAGACTTCTTTCTTTTGACAACAAAACTGGAATTCCTTTGCTAACAATAGGGCTACTTAAGGAAGACATTTCAATTTATGCTATGCTTTAGCTCTAATGAAGTACAAAAGATTTTCCTGATTGGTATTTAATAGTTTCTGGCTCTGCAAAAACTACAGTGAGCTATGAACCAACAAAAAAATTAGGTTCAGAATCAGAGATGAACTGAAAGAGGCTGCCAATGAAGCTAAACAGAAGAACAATCTCTCAGTGTGCTCAAACATTTACAAAGTGTGTCAAGCTCAGTTATTTGCTGACTACTCATATCTGAACACTAGTCTCTCAGTTCCAACACAGATGGTTCAAGCATTACGAAGTCCTCAGCACCACGAAATCAGAAGTACAATCTCTATGCAAAGAGTATATGTCTTTATTTGCTATCAATGACATTAAAAAGAAACTTTCACATACGATAACCTCAGAGAAAACATCGGCTGAAATAACTGTACTTTGACTCTAGCTCTCCTTATTATCTTTACTGCTCTTACATTACATTTGAATTATAGCTCTCTCTCTTTCCTACCTGTTTTTCCTTTAGCAGCACATCACAATGACCTGTGAAATGCAGTTTGTTATAGAAGGGCTGGACATGATACGAATGAAACATCCTAGCTTCAGCTCAGGATCAGCAGCAAAGTGCAAGGCTGACAAGCACCTCATGCCAAGTCTACTCTGAACATTAGGCAAGAAATCGTTTTAAAAAGGGGTAAAAGGAAAGTAAATGGACCAGAAAGAAAATGTGGGAAGTCTGGGTATTTTATGACATCTCACAAAGAAGGCCTTTCCCAAGACTTCTTCCAGAATGATTACTTAAGGGAAGATGTCAGCAGGAGGTTGGCAGGGGTCAAAGTAGAGGTGTAAAACTGCAGCATCACAAGCTCCACCGTAAGGATGATTGATGGCCAGGAGGTGTTCAGTTCCTAGTGCTGAGCACAGTAACGATGAGGTCATAGACCCAGTGGTACATCACTGGGAGCTGACTGCAGTACCCCTCCTTCTGAAGGATAATGTTACTGTCCGTAATTCATCCCACTGACTCCAAGGGGGCAACCAATAATTGGGAAAAGTATTATTCAGCAATATAAGGTTACTTATTGAAAGCTGGTTTCCACCTCACTACCAAACACCAGCAGTTTTCTCACTGTTACACTTGTGGCTAAGCATTACTCTTTGCAGTCTGAGCTCTGGTTAATTATGGAGTTATCCAAAGCTAAACAAAGCACGTTATACTTCCAGCCATCATCTTCACTCAGAACCTTCCATAGTAATGCTCTTCTGCTTCACAGATCTCACTGTGCAAGTGTTAAGTGCCTACACATAGTAAAGCCTACAGTGAGTCACCCACTTTGCACAAACAAGACATTGCAGAGTCCTGCAGCCACACAATGAGGAAAAGGATATCTCATGGTCTAGTATACTCTGCCTTTTCCTGCACTGAGGGCTGAAGGAATAGCAAAAGATCCCTCTGAGATCAAAGCCCCTGTTTTATTGCAGGATCAGCCTGTCTCTCATCTGTTTTAAAGATAAAGCTGGTTACAATTATTCACAGCCTCAATGCAAGTAGACCTGGGTGGTACGTCAGCGTTACAACCTGGCCTGTTGTATATTCCTGAGCACAGCATGTCTGCTTTCTTCTACAGGGGTTTACGACAGCACCATACTTCAAGGGATACGCTAAAAGCTAAGGGTCCAAGGACCCCTAGATAAAGGCTAAGTGACCCTTCTCCAGTGAAGGAACAGAACTAAAAGTCCTAAGTCCTCAATTCCCATTTCTGCACTCACAACAGGAAAAGACCACCACTTTCTTATGAACACTGTTTTCAAGAAAAAGTTTCTTTTGCTTCTTTTCCCCATTTACTCTACTTGTCATAGGGCTTTTTGTCATGCCACTGGTGAACAACATATGTAATTTCAGTACTGTTTAGTACTGCCCACAAGAGAAATATCCAAGCACCCTCCACTTTCATTGATTGCCAATGAAACCGGTCCAACACCATCAGAAAAACATCAGTCGATGTCTGAAATAATTTCTCATCTCAGTTCAGCTTGCTTCACTTACACTCCTGTGGTCATTAGTGGTTTGGGGTAGGGGGACTGGGAAAGTATTTTTAACATTTACTACAGAGTTGTTTTCACCAATCAAATTAAATCCAAACAGGCATTTTAGCAGGCAAATATGACAGATAAATTTTCACTTGGGAATCTGAAATACTGATACTTAACCAAGAAGTAGAGATGGTAACTTTTTTCTCTCCCAGGCTTATAGAAGCAACTTGCTCTTCATTTACATGCAAACCACTGTTACTGAAAAAAATTCTACTGCTTTACATGAGAATAGAACCATAGCTCAGACATCTCATGACAAGCTCTGAGTCTTTAAAAACAGGACAGTAAGAGTATGGAGCTTTGGCTTTGGAGTGAATAGAAAACTCCAGTAGCAACAAATTACACAGTTTGTCTTTAATTTTCAGTAAACACTCTTCAAACATTTTAGACCTCAACCCTTCTGTCCTCACCTCCCGTATGACTTGCTGCAGCTCTTCCTGCTCCACGCTTCTGTGGATGTCATCAACCGAAGGCACCAAAGGGACTCTCTCAAGTCTGTGCTCCATCTCTGGCTTGGAGCCTGCAAACTCCGCAGAGCTTTCTACCTGCTGGCCAGTGCCTGTTCTCACTGGGGGAGTTGGTGTTAAGGCAACAGATGCTCTATATAACTTCTTGCTTTGACTCTTAGACTTTCCTGTTAGCTCAGAGGATCCACCACCAGCTTTTCTACTTGCAGTGGAGCACACCGAGGAGGAATCAGAGTTTCCATGGGAGAATACAGACTCTGTACCCTCTGCTGGTAGATTTTCCAGTCCAAGATCGCCCAGTCCTAAACCCAGTTCAGACTTCAGAAATGATTGCTCTCGCATAAGTTCAGAGACCTAGGGATTCAGAAAAGAAACAGTTCTGAATAAGCATATAAAAAAGTCACATACAGACATAGCTATGCTTTCTTGTTATTTATTCAATCACTTACTCATTCCCTCCATGTAACAAATATGGCTATAAAATAAATATATGCTTTGACTTTATGACTGCAACAAAGAGGATCATAAAAAGGAATGGGTATTTTTGAAAGCCAACATAAATAAGAATTGTGGCAGTTCCCCAAGCCACTGACTTTTGCAATATGGATGCATCCTGCCAGGGCCACTGACAGAGGCACATGTAAAGGCCTGATTTTGTTTGCTAAAACAATTCAAGTTTGTTCTTTTATTTCCCTCTGCAGTCTTTGAACTGTCTCTTTTCAGTGGTTCAGGGGCTTACTCTGGACTCCTAGCATAACCTTCACAGAAAAATAAAATTTTCCCTGGAAAACTCACCACGTAGACATTATACCAATTAAATGCAAACGTCTCACTTCTTCATATTCCTCTTACAAACAAATAACACTTCACAGCTCCTTACAGCTATGATTAACTTTTAAGAAAAATGCAACAGTTCTCTAGGGAACTACTCAAATGATTATTTTCCAGGGCTGTGTGACAAACGAATCTCTTTTTTTTTTCTAAAAGGTCACATTAAAAAAAAAAAAAAAAAAACGAGAAACTTACTTATTTTCTTAATAAAACATACAGCACACTACTTACTGGTTCAATGACATTCAGTGGAGAAGGACATGATAGGTTATCAGCACTTCTGCTGCCATACATACCCTAAAAAATTATGTCAGGTAAATACATTGGGGATTTTTTTCAGAGCTGCTATAATCTAATATATAAACATGCTGTGTCTCAGACTACTTTCTATAAAAGCAGTAACTTGGAACCAGGAAGCAAAGCTGGTTGGAGAAAGTTTATTTCAGTCATTTTTAAAGCTGGCCCTCTTCTATAAAAGGATTTACAAATAAAAAGATATTTATATGGTTCAAAAAATGCAAGTTTGGCTTGGAATCACAGTAATACCATATTTTCCTGTTCTTGGGTTTCAATTTTTTTTCCCATGACAAAATACTGAAGAAGAAGATGTGGCCTGTGCTGCTTCTACAGAAGAGGACTGGCTAAGAAAGAGGAATAAGATCCATAAAAAACATATGACGCTTTCTGTCTGTGCTTCTTTTGTTTGGCTGATGACAGAGTTGCAGCGGAAAAAAAGAGGAACAGTCTTCTGCTGAGTAAAAACGAAGAGAAAGTATATTGCCACGCCACCAATAAAAAGACACCAATTACTCTCCCCTCCCCCCCAGCAACCCCCCACTGCTCTTGAGCTTCGAGTGGAGTGTCTGTACAAGCAGAACTACTCCCCATCTGGCAGGGAGCCACACGTTCAGTTGAAGGAGCTACAAAAGGCAGTGGAAGAAGAAACCTGAAGATGACAACTGGATTTTCCTGTTTATTGGTCCATGGGTAGGCAGAGCTAGTGAGAAGCACGCCCTGTTTCTTGGGAGAGAAACTCACTGCCTTTCTTTTCACTGCCTTTCTTTCACAAGTAAGAAAATCAGCATAGGACAACTCCACAAAGATCATAACCACCCCACAAAGATTTCAGACATGAGTACTACCTACCAAAACTACAAAAATTCAGAACAAAAAGGAATACTAGCAAAATAAGCCTGGAATCTCAGAGACCCCAGAAGTATGTACTGACATTTATTAATAGCAAGAAAATCCCTGTTCACACATCTTTTCCTAAGACTCTGACTGAAAACTAAAATATGACTCCTGAGATAATACACAAATCATAATTAGATTCCCAGATGCCATCCCATTGTAAGATTTTTAACAGTTATGAGTTATTAACATTACACTGATGCATGTTACACTGAGAAGACATGCAATGCTGTTGCAAAAAACAATACTTACTATGTGTGTCTGAGGTCTGTAAGGGGAAGACATGTGCAGACTTCTCAGCTGGTCTTCCAATGCAAGTAGACGTTCCTCTAACTGCATCTCTAACTCCTGCAGCTCCATGCGGACAGACTTCCTCAAACTCTGCAGCTGATCAGCTTCATACCTACACAGAATCCATTACAAAGAGAACAATGGCAAAAAGAACCAAAATCACAGAACAATGCAGTAATCACATTACTTCTCTCACACAGTTCTGAATTCCCAAGCAGCAGCTACAGTTTGACCCAGAAAGAATGGTCAAAGAAGACCAACAGATCTAAACCATATTTGCTTTTAAAGTGAGTTAGCGATGAGCTGATTCAACTAAAGTAAATTAATTAGCAGTTTCAAATATTGTTCCGCATTAGCTGCTGCCGCAACCCATAGTCAACAAATACAGCCAGAATAATGAATGCCATCTGTAACCTGCTGCACAGCCACTGTGAGTTGGAAAAGTATCTGAATGCTACAATATTCTTTTTATTTATTTACATCTATACAGATGAAGAGGCGAAAAATCCAAGCTGAAAGTGTTTAAGATTTTTCCCCTCCAATATCCCATGCTCAAGTATCCTATGATAAGTCCTTAAAATCCACAGAGGTAAAATCACTTTGCAGAAGTGAGGAAACAAATATCAGTTAATAAGAAATGGAATTAGGAGAAGCACAGGGAAAACAAACTCTACAATGAAGAGGTGTAAGGATAAGAATAAATGGGTGGGTTTTTTTGCATAAACTCACCTCCAACCCTCTTCAAATTGAAACTAACAGACTTTTTGGCTTTTATTTCAGAGGCAGCAGATCATTTCTTTAGGAAATAAGTGTCAAAGTATTTTCTCTTTTTAAATATTATTTTACCTTTCCTCTTCTGTCATGTGCTGATAAACTGTTGTCTGCTGACGTAGCATAGCCAATTCCAAATCCATCATTTGAGTTCTGAATAAATTTAGGTTTCGCCTTACTACTTGTAGCTCCTGGAAAGTATTCTTAGGAAAAAAAAATAAACAACAACAGAGAAAAGAAATAAAAGAAGAAAGAAAAACATACATGGAAAAAATAAATAAATAAATTAAGTATGGAGTCTACAACTACATTTGCTGAAATGCATCCTGTGAGCAAAGCAGAACCTCTGCAACTTCAGCATACAGATGTTACACATCGTGATATCACAACAATTCAAGAAAACAACACTTTCAGGCATATCATACAAATCCATGAAAGTATTTCCATGTACTAGGACTGATTCCTTTTTGACACTGTTTGCAGGATAGAGTCACCTTATCTCTCTAAAGATGGGGAACTGCCCAAAGATAGCACACTCTATAGCACATACATGATGGTTCTTTTTATTTTATTTTGACTAACTGTCAATGTATGTAAAGGGTCACTTACTTCATAGAGAGGTAGAATAGATGATCTCTGAGTAGTGTAACCAGTGGCAGCTGAAAGATCCTGACCTCTCATCACTGGATACTAGGAAAAAACAAACCATTTGAAACAGAAATGTCAACAATCTCTTTTATGAACTCATCTTCTCAAATGTGCAAATAGTCCAAAAGCAGCCAATATTAAGGCACAGTCTTTCTGGTCTTATGATTTCTGCTCTCTGTAATGCAAACATGTTTAAACTGGAAAAAAAATTGTCTGATACAATAAGTGGAGACAAAAGCTAAGTTGTCTACCCCGGACATCAGTGCAGAAAATGCCTGGTACAGACTACTGAAAATCCAGTAGTCTCAGCTGCCTTAGCTAAAGTCAAAAAGAACATCATGGAGAACAGATCTGAGTAAATGAAAGTGGCCCATTTTCAGTTACGATCACAGTCATTTGCTGTGGGATTTTGCTCAGCATTTAGTTGGGTTTTTTGGTTTCTTTTTTGTGTATGCTGATTTTGTTTTTTTTTTCTAATCTCACCATATTGCCTACATCCAAAGA
Organism: Aquila spilogaster; assembly: GCA_024606505.1. Lineage (NCBI taxonomy): Eukaryota > Metazoa > Chordata > Aves > Accipitriformes > Accipitridae > Aquila > Aquila spilogaster. The sequence goes on along the minus strand of JANHGO010007760.1, from coordinate 15,427 downwards.
CCCTTGCATGCTAATGATCTCCCATGAGAACAAGATTGTTGAAGAATTTCTATTTGCATGTTGCATCAACATCTGGAGCAACAGATAAAAGACAGAGGCTGTTACACGTAAAGACACGGCACAGCAAAGAACAGTGAAAAAAGCAAAAACACGTACCTTTTCAAACATGAAAAAGACAGCTTGTCCAATATAATTTTGAAAGAATTCAAAAGAACTATTGACACACCACAGAAAATTTGAAGCATGTCCATTCACTCAGAGGAGCTTCGTTCAAACATGATCACATCAAGGGGAGGTTTTGTTTATCCTCTCCCAGTTTTCTTTGTTCCCTGCTCTATTGGGAACAAATCTACTCTTCCTTACCCCTCCCAAAAACACAGGATTGTGTATGTGAACTATCTCCTATTTTTCTATAGGAAGCCGAGTACACTGTGTTACAAATTCAATTTTCGCTATACAGAAAAACAGCGCCAGAAAACTATGTATTGAAAACAACATTTTTTCACAGAAAACTCTGTAGTAAGAAGGAACACATCCTCCCAAATGGGATTGGTCTAGACAAATTACTCTGGAAGCAGGACAAGTGGGTGAGGAGTTGCTATTATCCCCTCTAATACTAATGCAATTTTATTTTTATTGAACCAGCATGAACAAGAGATCTGGATGTAATACAGAGTTATCTTTCTCAGCAGATTCAGCTAGCATCCTGCAAGCGTACCCTTACACACAGCAAAATCGCAGTTCATACACGCAATTGAATTTCACAAAGAAAGTTAAATTCTGCAACTGCTCACTCCCAGGCATGCCGTCAACTATCTTGAGCAGGGCCAGCTCAGAAAACCAAAGTCATGCTTGACTAGCCTCAGGTTTTGGACAAGGGGCAACATAAACAGAAGAACAGGGGGTCTAAAAAAGCCCACTACAGCCCACCACCAGCAATAGAGTGCAGAAAAGCAGATGTTTGTCCTCGATTAAAAACTCACAGAAGACACTGAAGTTTGACAACTACATAGTTTTCATGTATTCACATATTAACAGGCAGGGTCTGCAAGTGCTCTGCCCACAGAGCTACTCTGCAGCAGCTTGCAGGCTCCTAAGCTGGATCATTACCTCAGACAATAGCAGTGCAGAGATGGTGGAGCAGAGATGGTTGCTAATCAAAAGGAAAAGAGCAGAAAACATCACAGAAGCCAGCCAAAAAAAATATACAAAGGCTGTTCTGAAAGTAATGCTTGTTATTTTGTTATGTTGGCCCACAGTATCAGAGGCAGCTGTTGGTGATAGGGCAGTAGAGCTTGAACCTTCCCACCAATATTTCATTACATTTTGTTGCCATGAGACAGATGGCAGCAAAGGGACAGTCTGACAAAATGATGTCTGACATGGAAGTGAGTATGAAGCAAAGATGTCACTGAATTCCTCCATGTGGAAAAATACGCACCCAAGAACATTCATCAACACTTGCTAAACATTTATGGAGGCCACATAGTGGATGTTGGCACAGTGAGGTGGTGGGTGGTGCTTTTCATCAGTGGCGACAGTGATATGGAAGACAAGCCACATTCCAGATGGCCATGCAGATTTTTTACAATCACAGTATGCAGGTTCTTGTTCACCGCTGCTGAAAATGCATAGCTAACAGTGGCAACTATATTGTAAAACAGTGTTTTGCAGCTGAGAATTTCCTCTATCAAATGGTGCTATTGTGCTCTTTTTATCTGTTGCAGTCTCCATGAAGTAAATAGGAGGCATTACTTTTGGAGCAAACCATGTACATATGCTTGCATTCTATAACATTTTTCTCTGACTGTTGAGAAGGTTCACCCATTCACCAAAATTTCACACATTGTGATAAAATTGATTCTTAATAAAAGATTGATAACTTCAAGATTACGTTGCTAGCTCCAGAGTTGAACACAAACAACACTGGGATAAAACAGCACAGAAACATAAGTTGAATGAACGACTATCACTAACATCATTAGTGAAGTCACAGGACTTACACTGAAAAAAAAAATAATCTATCAGTTGGACAGGAATTACATCAAAGAGAAGCGACAGGTTAAAGCACCATTAAAGGCGAAACGTATTTTCACATCTAAAGCTAATGACTATCACTTTAAAATAACAACTGATAAGGCATATGCTGCTCCTCCCACATATCTAAGAATAACCATTAAAAAGTTAAAAAAAATAAAACAATTGGTTAATTAACGATCTGGATCAAGTGCAACATGAATAAATTCAATGCAAAAATAGTGGTGCACTGAAAAGATGACCACTTGCCACTTTAAACAGAAGCTCCTGAAAGTAGCAGCAAACCAAACAGGCACAAAGTGTTCTCTTTTCCTGATCTCCTACAGTAAATAAAATAATATTTGGGCTGACGTTTTATTTTTATAAGAACAGAATTGCTTCCTCCTACCTGTGAGAGGTTCTGCAGAGAGTTTCTGATGTCATGTAGGACTCTGCGAAGCTGCATTTCCACAGTGGAGGGTGGGTTGATGGCATGAGGTCGATGAGAATACCCAGAGTGCCTTGGAGAAAAGGGACAGCTGAAGGGTGAAAGCAAGGCACTGAGGGAAGAACCAGAGATGCTTGGGACACTGTGGGTGCTAAGCGTCCTCATGTGCTCACAGAGTGGCCTGTCCAGCCACTCAGCTGGAAGGGAGTGCAGGGAGCACGTTGACTGGGACATGTGTGCTGGGATGTGTAGTGGGCAGCTCTGTCCCCTGGTGGGACTGGGCACCTCAGACAGTCTCCTGAGCCCAGTCTGGGGCACTTCTCTTTTAGAGGATGAAGTTGCAATGAATAGTGTGGATTTGCACACAGGCTGGCTGGTAGCTGCCTTATCTTCCTTTCTGTCATCCTCAGAAGTCAGTTTTTCATCTTCCTCCACATGTGTGTACTTGTAGGTAAAAGAAGGAGGACCACACAGAGTCTCTTTTCCTGGAGTTAACTGGACATTCACAGAGGACACCACTTTCACTGGATTCAGCAATGCAGTTGGGAGAGATTGAGATCGCCTTAGAGGATAACCTGATTCAGCCAACCACTGTCTTTGTTTCCTCAGATCTTTTGACTTAAGGAGAGAGTGTCCAGCCCTTGAGTCAGACGTGCCGATGATCCTCATCCGAGCTCTTTGCAAAGCAACATGAACTCTGTCCAAGGACGATGGGGAAGAGCTGTCACCTTCCAGAGACTCCAATGACTTGAGGATATGGTGTGTTTGGTACTGAGGAAACTCGAATGCAGTGTCATTGTCAAGATCGCTTTCATCACTGCCTTCCTCCAGAAGCTCCAATTCTTTTTGCTCACTGGAAATACCTTCATCTTTAGAGCTGCCCTCTCCGACTATCTTAGATACATGAGATGACTTTCTTTCTCCTCCATTATTTTGTTCAGCCTCATAATCCCAATTTTTTTTATCATCTCTCCTTAGGTTTTCAGAATATGCCTCTACCTTTCCTTTCTCTACTTGAGAGATATCATCCTCTTCATCATCATCTTCCTCCTCCTCATCATCTTCTTCCTCCTCAAACTTATTGAAACATGGCCGTTCCTTGGCTATTGGTGTCTTCTGTTCCTCACTATGTGATGTCACCGTTGTCTCACTGTCACAGCTGTCAGCACTGCTTCCCATGCCTTGCAAAGATTCCTGAACCTAGGAAAGATTCAAGACAGCAAATGAGTTAATATACTGGAGACTCAGCTACTGCCTTCTCAGAAATCAGGCTAACAGTCTAAGTTCATATTCATTTGGTATTACGGTGAAAAAATCCAAAACGTAGTTAGCATGCAGGAGAAAATGAAAGAGAACAAAGAAACCAGTTTCAGATTGATTAGAAGCATTTTGAAGTACAGCACCAAAAGGAGATGGTTTGCAGGGAAAAAAAAAAAGTAGCCAAACCATTCACTCTCTTTTTTGATTTGACAATAAATGCGATTGCCAAAAGAATAAATGTAGCAGCAGTAAAATGATAGTATACGTTTTAGGTAGCAATGGCAAAGGGTTATCAATCTGGAGGTATGTGGCATCTCCCATACAGAAAGGTTAATACTCAGCACTGAAACCAAGGATGGTATTAGGGAATGCACACAGAGAAGTAAGGAGAATTCTGGATAGTAGTGAGACTCCAAAAATAGGAAAAACAGTCTGCCTATATGCTCAGCCTGTTTTAAGTTGTAGAACTGTTAGAGATTGTGAATCTAATACTAATCTGCTAAACTTCATTGATGACTGAATCCAGCACTTTTACCCTATTCACTCTTCCTTTTTCCTAATACACCCTGACCTTCTCATTCTGAATTACAGCTTAAATTCCATATTGCTAAAGGATGCACTATATACTTGATTAGAGCACAGGTGTAAATGAACTTCTAATTTAATAGGGAATAAATGGCAGGAAAAAATGGCAGGAAAAGCACTCATGAGAAAGGAGAAAAAGGGCTATATGGATTGCGAAGCACATTCCTTAGATCAGCATGACTGGCTGATGAAAATGTACTTCCAAATATATAAGAATATGTAGTATAAAGTACAGTTTTGGAAATTTGCCATAGTTGCCACATGAACTGGTAATTTAGAGAAGCTTTTCACATTTCTAACTTGTGCTATTCTTTCTGCTATTGGTTCCTTCTAGAGTGAATACTTATGGTATATGTTGCACAACACTTCAATCTCCATCATCTAGAATGGAATTTCTGACATGAAGGTTATCATGTATTTAACACTGCATTAAAATTAGTATTATATACTGTACATGTTCAGATACTGTTTAAGTCAAATGTATTAAAAGAACAAAAGGTTAGCATCTGGGTGAAATTAGATGTACTTCAAGCATCTAATTCTCCATCACACTGCTTACTTACAAAGTCAGGCAAGCAAAATTCAAGTATCTGGATAGAGAATTTTTTCTTACTTCTTTGGTCACATGAAACTTCCCTACTGAATATCCAAACAATGTCAAAATGGGGATGAAAGGAAATGCAATTCCAGTTTTTCAGCTTTCTCTTGAGTTTCACAGGAATGTTAAGGCTGCTAGAGTCAATTATTTAACAGTAGATGGCACTAACTTACCATACTTTTAAGAAAACAAAATGTACACCCTTCTGTATCCCCCTCATCTTTTCACTGGTACTCTTCACTAGCTTCCAAGTTCTTTTTTCCTAGTCTCATTGTTCATCTGTATTTTCAAGTCAGATCAGTACTTGTCCTGAATAAAGGAGTGGTGGTGGCAGAAAAGAGCCTAGCAACTTCGTGGCACAAATCTCACACAGTCTCAATACATCTTTTCAAAACAGCATAATAGAAAGCAAAAAAATCTCATCACTTTGCAACCAACACAAACAAACTCCACTAGTCTTCCATTGAAGAGGCATTTAGATGCAACACGCTTTTAATGGACGTTTAATCAGGTTGTAACCAATATAAAGATCAGGAGTGAGCAACTCTAGCCTGAGACTCCTTCTAACACGCCTGTCAACTTCAGCGTAGCTCAAGTTCAGTTGAGAGTAGAATCAGTATCTCAGATTGTTATGCTCATTCTAGAAACTCATGCTCACAATTTCCATTATTCACTCTGTCGCTCTTGGTAAATGTAAGCTGATGCTTGAAGGAGAGAACAGGACTAGTCCTGTTGTTGCTTCCATTTCGGTACTCAGCTGACAAAGTAGTAAACAAAAGCACACAATTCCAGTACCAAAGCTGAGAAGCACTTCCGTGGATGGGAACCTCCTCCTAGCAGGCGCCAAATAGCTTTTAGAATCTGTTTGGTGTGTGCTACAAGGAAAGCCTCACACATGGTACCATAAAACAAGTTCAGTAGCTGAAAGCCACAGAAATGAAATTACTGGTGATATCCAAATTCCGACTTTTGTATACTCCACATTGTAGCGGTTCAGGTCCCAGAAAGTTACGCAATAGCCTTCAGGCCAGGATGCCCAACTTGTACATATCACTATGTGAATGTCTTAGGAGAGGCAGAGAACATCTTTCCTAAGTATCAGATAAAGTTGCTGAGTAAATGCGTGTAGCCAAACAAGAATACAGCTGAACAGAAGTCTCCCTTAAGATAGGAGAATTCTGGTCAGTATCATTGTAAATTCCAGGACTGAGAACAAAGGAACTGGAACAGGAAAAAACATGGGAGTCTGAAGATCAACTAAACATCAGTATACCACACAGCAAAGTTAGTATGAAATTGTTTTTTCTTTCTGTCAGCTTCTAGCTAGAACATAGAAAAATATGCCAAAAAAAAAGTGTGAGAAGTCAAAAAATGATACAAGAAAATGAAATGAATTTCACAGTTTCACTAGAAAAACTACATTATTAATTACCTTAATCTCACTTCAGTCACAAGAGGAATGGACTGCAATTCTGAAACCTCAGCCAGTAAGAAAAGGTATACCAGAAATAGCACACAGGAAATACTGAATTTAGAACTTATTCCAGGCCCAAGTATACTCAGACTCTCCTACCAGAAAGGCTTTAAAATTTTAATACAGCATAAGGGACTGAGCAGATCCAGTTCATCAGAACCCTGACTGACAGTCACAGTAGATGCCAAACACCAGCATACCTTCTTCCATCCCCACATCTCTCCTCTGCCACGATAATCGGTGCAATGTCAACCACAACATGAAAGACTTACCTGAAGCTGATTAAATGGAGAACAGTCTGTGGAAGAATCCTCAGCAAAGCCGCTGCTGTCTGAGTGCTGACTAGCAGTCCGTAAAAGCTGATCTGCTTGAAACAAAGCAAAATTCAACTATAGTTCACAGATCACCACCCTTTAAGCCAGTCACATTCAATACGTGCTTTCCTTTTATATCAAAGTAATATTAAGTAGATAACCCTATTCCTTTTCAAATTCCACTTTGAACAGTTCACAAAAATGACCTGTTGGTTTCAATCACATGGAGTGCAAAACCTTTCCTCATGCAAACCTTTACTTGTGAAACTCTAAACAGCACTGGCAGAGGAGCCTTTTTTCACACTTTTCTCTCCTTTATTGTGGAAAAGTCACACTCACTGATGCAGTTTTTCTTCCAAAACTGAATCACTGGTTAACTCACATATATTCATTGGAACAGCTGCTTTTGTATTGACATGTACAGATCTGCTGAGATCAGAGCGATAAAGGGGCTCACTGCCAACCCACACCATCCCATACATCCCAAGGAACAGAAAGAGATGATCAGAGAGCAATGCACAGGCCTCAGAACTGCTAGTGATTGTCCCTCCCTGATTTAGTGGCCAAACACAAAACATCTCTAACACATTGACTGGCAATCAGTCAAAACACATTCCCAGCACTCATTCTGTACACTGGAGATCAGATCTTCCTGCTTGCTCCTTTTTACTTACAGTAGAGAAGCGTTTAAACAATCTAAAAAGACTCCCAAATCCTTGGCACTACCCAGGAGTGGTGTCTTCTGGTGCAGGCACCGTACCACAAAGCTTCTTGGCCAGGAGATCTTGGTAAGCCCCGCAGTACTGTGCCATGTGGCAGATGTTGTTCTCCGCTAGACATAGATGGCACTTCCCAAGCTCAGGGTTTACCTCACACCACCATGACCATCTTTGCTCAGAGAGATGGCAACCCACCTCACCCCTAATCCTCAGCAGAACTATAAGAGCTTGGCTATGGGATGAGACCACAGCAGCCCTCGGCCTCTACATCCCACCACCTTCTCATTCCTTCATAGAAGCTCACTGTTCTACTCTCTGTAGCTGAAAACAGGATTTTGCCCCACATTCCTTCCACCATTTAACTGTCATCATATAATTAAACCCAGTTCACAGCTCAACGCATTGGAATGCATTGTGAAAACTGTTTCAAAACTGTTGGATATTCAGAACTATTTTTTTAATATTCTTCAAAATCAATATATATTTTTTTAAATATTTTATTGATGCAGAAACAAAAATCTACATAGGCACAGAAACTGGTGAACAACAGATCAGGGAAACTGCCCTTTCAACTTCTTCATCAGTGTTTTCATACAGCTTTTAGGGAGTGCCTTTCAAATTGCGCTGCTACTCTGTTATCATGGTAGCCACAGTATCCTGCAATGATAAACAAATTTTTACCACAAGGCAGACATCCCCACCCAGCTCCTAGTAAAGACAATAGGAATTACTTCACTTGAACTGGACTGGCTCTTAGTAAGCACCCAATACAATGCACCAGTGTATACACTGGCACCTGGTTTCACATACATGAAATTTATTATTGCTCAGTAAAAACACTGACCTGCCTTTCTATTTCTTTCTTAGTCATACATCTATAAATACATACGCACACATACGTACACAAACATATGTAGTTAAGAAAGAAACACTTAGGGAGACACATATATATATATATAATAATTCTTATTCTCCTGGGGAAGAGTGTACTAAAGTCAAAATCAGTGCTTTATATCATTTTCCACAGGGCTTGTAATTTATGCACACACTTTGATAGCCTTACCTGAAAGGTACTGCCATGAAAATGGTCAGTCTAGACCAGAGGCACTCATACCTGCCCCATCATCATTACCCATGGCAATAAATTAGCACCACATCAACAGATTGAAACTGCCTTGGTGCCACCTATAGATACATTCCCTTAACATAGCCATCCCTTCCTGTTTTACCCAGGTGCTAGGTGTTATACAGGTGCTAGGATATATATATATATTTAACATTTTAAAGAAAATCAGAGAAGACATTTTTTGTAAGTATGAGCAGCCTTCCTCTACCATATCTTTGCCTCTTGCAAATTCTCAGAATCCACCATGATACCATTACCATGTAAATGAAGTAAAAACTTTTAAAAACAGGACTCTCTACTACTTCAGAAGTGAAATGATAAGATTTGGATCCATAAATATTGGAAATATCAATTATTACTTTGGGATACACTGATAAATAGTGGTATTCATCCTTCTTGTCAACTCCTGACCCAGAAGTACAACCAGCCAACCCCCTCCCCCCCAAGAGAATCTTAAGACAAATAAGTGGTTAATCAGCCATAGCTCCCCTCTCCTCACCCTGAATGCAGAAAACTCAACACCAAGGCTGGAGAAAAGTGTGGGAAAACAAACCATCCAAGATGAAAAAAAAAAATAAAAGGAACAACCAAACTCATGTCACAGTTAAACTGAGCACAAGACAAAAATGCCCCTCAGATGATTGTTTTAAGTTGCATAAAACAAAATATTTTTAGGCACTGAATACAAGCCAGACCAATGTGGGTATTCAAAAATACAGCAAATACGCTGACAAAGTTCTAAGCAGAAACAGATGATGAAGAAAGAGGTCTGTGGTTTACGAAACATGAAAGCACAGATTAAACAGATTAAATAATTTATCTATTCTGTATGTTGTAAAATAATACTCAGCTACCAACAGACAGACAGTTTCACAGATCCAAACAGTTCTATCAAATACTCATATGTTCTGCATCACTCTGCTGCTGATAAAGGAGGAGAAATGCATGGAAACTACCTGTGAAGCTCTTTAACATCTATGTTTCTTGTACCTACAATATTGACAAAGCCCTAATACACTCTGATTTTCATGTGATTATTAATAAATTGACACTCTCAACATAGCTATGAAGTATTCCATTCCAGGATTGAAGACCTGCTGCTCTTTCTTCCTCATATTGATCACACACTACACCCCAGCACCATCAAAACCAGAAACTCTTCGAAGTCCCCAGGGATTTCTTAGCTTCTGGATATACAAACATAGATTCCCGCAGATACTAAATCAGTTCCAAATGTTTTCTTCTCACTCCCCCGTCTCCAGTCCACTTCTGGAACTGCAACCACTAAAAGGCATAAATACAATAATACGCTAAGGACAGGAAGTGCCAATTATCTGCTTTCTTCACTTTTAAGGACTACATTTTCAAAATTAGTTACTGTTTTTGACTACATGTGTAAGACGCTTTAAAAGAAATAGGTCTGTCAGTTCAAAATTTGACAAAGCTACTGATGGCAGCAACCAAACTCTCACAAAATACAAAGCTCTGGGAATATTTTGTTCTGTACATGTGTCTATATTTGTCTTGTCAGGAAGAATTTTGTTTTCCAACTAACAAGCCTTCCTTCCAGATAACTTTGCAAGAGGTGAGTGAGGTAGTTTTTTTTCCCCTTAAATGCTGGACATGTAACAGCACTGTGTGTTTACAGTGCAAAGCACGAGAAGCTTACTGCGTTCCTAAAAAAAGCCCCAAACCAATCTGTAAGCAAAAAGAAAAGATATACATTTGAATTCTGCAACGACAAAGAACAGAATGCCTGTTTGGGGCATAATAAATAAACTACTTCAGTTTAGCACTATTCAGAAGACATAACCTAAAAAGTACATCAAGATAGTACATCAATATGATTCAGAATTTTTTGCATCTCTGTAACATATTTAATAAAGACACTACTACAGCAAAACAATCATCTAGAAGCCACTGTGAAACAGCAAGCCTACCACTTACAACCAGAACTATCCTGACATTAGAAACATTCTCTAATGGTGAGTCTAAGCCACAGTAGCCTCAGTGCTGTTCAAGCACATGGTAATACACTCCAGAGGGTCCCTTCCACCTCCACCTATGATTCTATGAAAATCGTTTTTTTCTTTTGCTCCCTTTTCTTAATTCAAATATTTAACATCTTGCCACACACACTCTTAAAATGCCTTCCAAAGCATCGTAAAGACCAGAGAGAGCACCCACAGCCCTTTGTGTAGAAGTAAAATTGCACTTCAAGGTTTGTAACATTCTGTACTGACCAGCACTAAACTAACGCTGTTAATCAACATAGAAGTATCTCTAAAGGGAAAAGAAAAAGGTACAAATTTATTCTGACGGGAAATATTTATCTGGAACAAACATTTGTTAGGGATGCTTATTTACAGTAGAGCCAATAGCACTGGCAGTGGTGAGTCTGTATGAGAATCATCAGTTGAAATCACATTGTAAATGAAGACCTGCACTCAAATTTCATGCTGACCCAATATTTAGTGACTGCTAGCAACAGCACAGCTTCACATTCAGACACAACAGCCAGCATTTTCAGAGTGGTCACTAACTGGATGACTTCAAATTTGATGAGCACCTGCTCTCTGGGAAAACAGAAGTCTACGTTGTTCAAATGAACAACCTGAAAAAATAATTACTCTTCTCATGTTTCAGATAAGTTCCCCACCACACACCTTCCTTCTGGGCAGTTTCACTAAGATCTGTATACAACAACATCATACACTTTTCACATCTTCCAAGTGAAATAAAAAATTGGTCCCAAACTGATTTTAGCAAACATGCAGGCTTGCCATCAACATTGACATCTTTTTGAGATAAGTTATCTGAGAACCCTAGGCAATACCAGCATGAGGAAAAACTCTCACTGCTAATCATTGCCAAGCACATTCAGAAACAGATGGGATATACTAGCTGGGAGATAGAAGCCAGCACATTCTGCTCCTGCCACACTATGAACCCAATGCTAGGGCTGCTCACTACCTTTCAGCAAGTATATATGGGTTCAACTAATGTTTTTTTCTTGCATGGAGGAAGAGGATGTTAAGATATTTTTGGTTCCCTCTAGCTATAAAATTAACATTTTAGAAGAAGGAAAAATACATATGCATTTTTATCCTCCTTGACCGCAGCTCCTAGTTCCATTAGACACCCTTCCTCTGAAAAACTGTTTCTATAACTGCCAAGGCCAGGGAAATGCGAGACCTGACCTGTAAAGAGTGCATCTCTGTCATGTTACCTGCACTAACCTATTACCTGAGGGCTTTAACCACAGGCAAACAATTGCCTGAAAGCATGTAATCATTAACTTTAAAATACAGCCAAGGTGAAAATGCTGGGAACAGTAGGAATGTAGTTTCTGGTGGCCCTTCCTTCTAGCCTGTATTCATGACAGAGTGTGATCAGGCACTGGAATGGACTGCCCAGGGAGGTGGTGGAGTCACCGTCCCTGGAGGTGTTCAAGAAACATTTAGATGTTGAACTGAGGGACATGGTTTAGTGGGAAATATAGGTGACAGGTGGAAAGTTGGACTGGATGGTCTAGGAGGTCTTTTCCAACCTTGGTGATTCTGTGATAACAGAAGATTACTTGGGTGTGTAATGCTGCGTTGTACAAAACTGCTCAATTTGTAGCACAACATACCCCTAGTAGCCAATCACCAACCTCCAGCAAAAAGCCCAGAGCATGCTCAACCATACTAACACAATTCAGCTGACAGTTCACAAGACTCAGTTCATCTGTGAAAAGGCAAATAAGATAATCTCCATGCCTTAAGAAAATTTTCCGTGCCTCTCTTCAGCACCTTACATTGATAGCTACTTGTTTCACCAAGAAATTGCACCAAAGCTAGGTCTTGATAAACACAACAAGCTCTAGTTCTTTAATTATACATACAAACTACAGAGCAGATTTCACTTTCCAACTTTGGGTAAGGGCCAGTAACAATCAAAATTAAACATCAGCCTCTTCCCTCTTCCAAAATCATACAATATAAATAACAATTCGAGATGAAAGCACATGTGAGCCACAAGAGCCAGTGCACCTTTTGTCACACGAAGGAATACAATTTCCATGTGTGTATTAGTCTTCTCTGCAGAGAGCCTTCAGATGGAGAAAGCAGTAGCACAGTGGCAAAGGCTAGACATATCATGAAATTTAGGTTTAAAACAATACAATTTTAGTTTAAATTGATATCTTAAATTACAGGATTTGCTAAGGAAAAAAAATCCCATACAATCTGAATTAATATTTCTGTTTCTCTGAGCTATCATCAGTGGCACAAAAGTGCAAACAGGCAGTGAGGTTACAGTGCTGTCATCTTGCCTGTAATTTGGTTGCCACTTTGCAGTAATGTTCTGTGATTTAACTGAAAAGGAAACCCAGATCTTTTTTTTACTTCTAAAGAGAAGAGAAACTTCAGAAGTTTTAAATACATGAATCAGCATTTCAGATAGGGAAGGAATCTCAGCAGACTGCTGTCTCTAGGAAGTTGAAATCTACTCACCTTTCCTTGACTTGGTCACTGCCAGTTGGTGAGAAGCTGGAATGTGCGGTAGATCCCCCTCTGTACTCTGAATCTATGAGAAGTAGAGAGGAGTACTTTGTCAGGCCAACTGGATTATGTTCCTGTGCTTCCCCAAGCTTCATCACATTACTGCTTGTGGAAACACATCTTGTGTATTCCAGTACAAAACAGGAAGATAACATATGCAAAGTCATGCAGATTTCAAATGGGAAACTTAAAACTACATGAAAATTAATTCCATTACTTAATCACTTCGTGAAACAACGTTATTAAGAAAGCAGTTCTTTGACAGCCATTCAAACGATGAAAGGAATATGCCTAACATTTCACAGGAAGGCCTTTGTTCAGCTCAAAAACTATCATACATTTTCTGTTGTCAGTGTAACAGAAAAAATCCCCGCAGTTCACATGCAAGTTTAGATGCACAAAACCCTCAATCCAACTACTCTCTAACTCCCGCCTCTAATGAACTGCCTATCTATTTTCAAAATTAACAAACAATGACATTTCCATTTCTAGTTTTGATAAAATTTAAAATGCAAAAATAAGCATACTAATGGTTTGAAGCCCAAATTAATATTTGGCTAAAGGAGAAACTCTATTTGTATCGATATCATGTGTGCAGCTGCCAAGAGTGCATTTTCTCAATGACAAGGATTTTGAGTACTTGGCCTGAACTTTTCACTGTTAATAAATGAACAGAATTACTCTTACATAAAAAAAACAACAACAACAAAAAAAAACCCACAAACAAACAAGAGGCTTCTATTCCTTTAGGAGACAAAGGCTGTATTATGAAAGAGCTGAATGATTATTTCAACAAAAGCAGGGGAACATAGGAGGGGTTCACCATTTCAGTTTAGGAAAAATATGTATTTTTTTAATTAAAAAAAAAAACAAAACAACACACAGAAACCACACATACACAAAACCAACCAACCAACAACAACAACAACAACAAAAAAAACAACAAAAACACCAAAAGCAGGAACAGTAAGTAATCTTACAAGCCCTTTTGATCAGACAAGCCTTTCAGGAAAGATGTCTTGATTTTCTTAAACCTTCTAGTTTCCGATTGCTACATTTGCCACCTCCAACCCACCAAGCCTCTTCTCATCTAAATGCCTTTCATCTCCTGTCCTTGGCTGGCAAACAGCACCCTGACAAGTGCACAGAGCACTTAGCACTTGTCCTGCCCTGTCCCTTCAGCCAGTATCAGTGCTGGTAAGTGACCTTCACAATCTAATTGGTCATCTCAGGAGAGGGAGGCTGGGGGAAATCCTGCCCTGACTCACTCCCACACCAGCTATCTTCCCAGCAACAGACTTCCTAATGGCACGCAAACCTCCAAGGCATTCATAAGCATGCAAAGAGCTTCCTTGATATATCTGTCATCTTTCTTTCGCATATCAAGCTGAGAAAACTTTGGACGGAGTTATTTTCAGTTTCTAATACAGTTCATTAGACTCTGCTTAAGAGATGCACAAAAATAAAATCAAGCTGCCAGGTATTGTTCTAGAGCTTTTTTAATAAAACTGAATCCCTCCACCAGTTGATATGTATATCCTAGATTGTATAAACAAAAATTCACCACAACTCCATCCCACATCATATGTCATCGTGCCAAAACAGCTGTGTTTATGAACTGGCATCATTGCAAGGTGTGTCAACCAAAACTTTGCAAATACATCGCATTTGGCTTATGCAGAATTTGGTAAGCATTCTTCATTTCACAGCCCTTTATAGCCCAATTTACTCTGAAATATATATATATATATCCTTTTGTTTGATTTTAAAAATTGTTACAGCTTTGCCTAAGAATGACAAAATACACATTTTTCTTGTAGCATACATGAAACCAGTCCAGCTATCACGAGCACAGCAAAACGCACTGCCACACAAACCCCTCCCATTGTGCCAACACAAGTATCTATGCACCTACACAACAAGATGTGTCAAGGAAATTATCTAGATGAAAACTACCCCAGTAAAAATAAATAAATCAAGATACACGGGGCTTCTTTTCCTCCCCTCAGTTGGATCAGTCCTTTGTTCTTGTTCAGTAGATGGCCACACAACATGTGGGTGATGGCACACAGATGCAAACAAATGGCAGGAACTAGAAGACGCTGAATTATTTCTTTCCCCCCAGTAAGCACCTTCAGCTATAACATCAGTTGATCTAGAAGAGACTCAAAAGCCTGCAGTGCCAACACTAGACACAATATCTTCTAAATTATCAGTTTGTTATTCTCTGTAAAACTCTGGAAGTTTCCTTTTGCCAGTTCTCTTCACTCATTACAGCAAAGAAATCACAGTCCTCCATTTACACTTCTACCTCACGTACATGAAAATGTTAGCTTCTGGATT